>JAJIBD010002896.1:0-161926 GCA_021461705.1 Cryptotis parvus
CAGAAACAACGTTACCAACAAAGGAAAGAGGAAAAACCAAAAGAAATGTCTGAATGAATGTCAATGCCATCTGAAAGTCACCCATCAAAGAAAGGAAGTCATGAGACTAATTAATACCCAAGGATGGTAGAATCAAGGGCCAGGAGGAATGGCTCACAGTTGGAAGCTTGCCACAAGTGCTGGGGGAGAAACTGCTGGGATAGAGAAGGGACCACTATGGCAATGATAGTTGGAGAGTTGGAAATGATCACTCTGGATAGGAACTGAGTGCTAAAAAGCAGGTAAAAAGGAACAAACATGACAACCTCTCAGTATGTGTATTGCAAACCGTAATGCCCGAGAGAGAGAGAGAGAGAGAGAGAGAGAGAGAGAGAGAGAGAGAGAGAGAGAGAGAGAAGGAAAGTGCCTGCCACAGAGACAGGTGGGGGTGTAGGATGGTGGCGGAAGGGAAACCGGGGATATTGGTAGTGGGAAACACACACTGGTCGAGGATGGGTGTTGGAACATTGTCTACCTGAAATCTGACATGAACAGCTCTGTAACTGTGTTTCCCACGGTGATTCAATAAAAAAGTAAATAAATAAAAAAAGAAAAAGAAAGAAGTTAAGAAATCCCAGAACAAAAGATGAGCCGGAATCCCAGGAGGTGAGGAGGGGGGCCACAGTGGGCCTTGGGCTTCTGACATGTTCCCATTGCTTGGAGCCTCACCTGGCCAGGTGGAGAACAGAATGTTCCCAGGCCGGATTGTCACAGCGGAGGCTCAAATAAAGTAGGAACCCAGACAGGTATGTGCATGATAGGAAGAAACATTGATCCCACAAAATTTCTAGGGATGGCTCAGGAGGGCAGAAATGCCTGCCTTGAGTTGGATCCTTAGGGCTGCCCATGTGTGTGGAGCACGGTCCCCGGCATGTCTGCTGTTTCAGGGAGCACAGCCAGGTGGGTGCAAGCCACAGCTCAGGGGTGCAGCCCAGGTGAGCAGCAGGGGAGAGGGGAGGGGGGAGGGGGGGAGCAGGGGAGGAAGGGCTGGAGGAAAGAAGGCATCCAGGACACATCTGTTGGCCGGGACTCTGGAAAAGTAAAAAAAATTAAGTTGTTCCTAAGAAATTTTAAGGGGAGTGAAAAGATCTTAGAGCTTCCTAACAAATGACATGCAGGAATGTATAAATGAAAGTGCAGTGATGCCTGCAATTGACTATGCAAAAAATCCAAAACTAAGGTGGACGTGGTGAAGAATGGCTAGAGAAGGCACAGATGAGTGGGTGATAAAGTGGCAGGGCAGGGATATAGGTGGTGGGTGGGTTACAGTCGTTATGATTTTGAATTATCTCAGTCATAAACCTAAGTCAAGACTCTGAGTAATTGTAATTCCCTGGATGGCCAGAAATTAAGACTCTGACTCCTCTTCCTCTTCCCTCCTCTTCTTCCCTCTCCTCCTCCTCCTCCTCTTCCTCCTCCTCCTCCTCCTCCTCCTCCTCCTCCTCCTTTTCGTGCCCTGAATGCGCCCTAACCACTGTATTAACTCTCAAACTTGAGTCTCCATTTTTTTCTGCCAAGATTTATTTAGGCACTGTGACCTCAGTATTGTTAATAAAGTTTCAGGCATGCAATGTTCCACACCCACCACCTACGTCAGTGTGCCTCCACCAAGCGCCTCAAGACCCCCCCTCCCTCCCCCCCCCCTCCACAGACCCCTTGGTAAACTCATTAAAAATTGTTACTATAGTTTGAATTACATGTTTATAGCAATGTTAACGCTTATGACAAGACTCCATTTATTTAGGTCCTCTTCACTATCTTTCTATAAGGTTTTATCATTTTCATAAATGCCTACTCTTACCTTTTATTGGTTCGATTCCTAAGGATTTAAGATTTTAATATTAACATAAGTAGACTTTAGAACTTTTCAAGATACTGGGTTTTCCATATTACCAGAAATTAATTCCCATGGTTTTAAATATTTTCTTCATAGAAAACATTTTTTATTTATTTATTTGAATATGTACGTTAAAAATATCTTTTCTAAGGGATAGATACAGAATGAGCTCACTCGTGTGTGGGAACTGAAGGTACACAGCAAGACAGTAACAAAGGGTCAAGGGAACATAAGGATTGGCACGCGATTGAGTTGGGGGAGTTGGAAGGGGAAGTGGGGCTTGGATCATTGTCGAGGAAGGTGTTACACTGGTGAGGTGTGTGGTGTTGAGATTACGTACATGGAAAACCACCAATGACAGTGTTGTAAATTACAGAACTTTAATCAAAATTTAAACAAAAATTTAAAACTCTTTGCTAAAGGATTGTCCCTTTTATTATTGGACTTGTTCCAGACTCCCTTAGCATCTGGGGTTGTATTTCTAGATGTGATCAAAATGGAAATGACCCAGAGCCACTGCTGCTTTCTTGCAGGAAGTGAGCTGTTTATCTGGGTGTCTCCCTCCCCAGGGCTTCCCAGCCTCAAGCAGAGATGATTGCACAGTCCGGCTTCCAGCACTGCCTGTGAGAGCGCCTGCTCAGGACTCCAGCAAACGCACAGTGAGCCCCATGGCCCCTCCCACTGTGTTCCTGCCCTTCCCTGCACCCCTCTGCCCAAGAGTGAGCCTGTGGTCTTGGAGTGGTGACTAAACCAGGATCGCCCCTGGCTTAGTCTGTGAAGGCCTCCCCCCTCTTTACTCTTCTGCCTGTCTGTGAAGACCTCCCCCCCTCTTTACTCTTCCATCATGCTGCTCTGGAGCACCCAGAGTTAGAAAGGTTCTGGGGGCTCAACCGTCTGACATGTTTCTCCCCATCCTGATGTCCTGTCCTGAGGGAAACCCTTGTCCCTAAATGCTTGACTATGGGAAATTCCTCTCCCTTTAGGGAATCCCACATTATATATTTTATATATGTATATATAAGGATATATATACATATATAGGAGACATGGGGCAGAACTGCTACTTGCTCTCCCTGTGCCCAGCTGCTCGTGAGGCACCTGGGAGGCATGGCGGGGTTCTAGCCCTGGCCTGCCACCCCAGCAGAACCTCACAACAAGCCAGACCACCCTCCCCTACTCCATGGGGCCCGCCATCTTCCACATCCGGACTTCCCTCTCGTCACAACTCCACTCAGCAGACCAGACTATCACAGCCTGGTTCACGCGGCCGCTAGTGGCTGCGCGGTTCATCAATAAATGTTTTATTTAGAGGTGACTACAACAGCATGCCACCCGCACGGCAAGCCTGGCAAGCTGCTCGTGTAGTAATGATATGCCAATTACCAGTAACATTTATATTTGGTCATTCCCGTGACCTAATATAATTGTTTGAGGCTCTTTATGTTCCTGGAGCAAGTGGATGCCTTTGGGTTCTACTAGCATGAGACAGGGCATAAGGAGATATTACTGGTGCCCACTCTAGCAAATAGATGATTAACGGGAAGATAGTGATAGTGATAGTGATAGGAGATATATGTATATTTAAGGAGATATCTATCTATCTATCTATCTATCTATCTATCTATCTATCTATCTATCTATCTATCTATCTATCTATCTATCTATCTATCTATCTATCTATCTATCTATCTATCTATCTATCTACTCTATCTATCTATCTAATCTAATCTAATCTAAAGGCCTGTGTCTGACCCCAAACTATATGTATTCATAAAGGCCTTGTGCCTGGTCCCTAACTGGATAATTACATCAACATCCAATCCTATTTGGGGAATCCTGAAAGACTTTTGCAAGGATAAGGTGGCTCACGGGAGAGATGTGGGCTGGCCCATCAGTCAAAATGGGTGGACCTGGGAGGTGGCAAGTGCTTGCTCATTTGATTCCTAGGCCTAAGACTGAGGTTCGTGGAACAGCATGTATGGGGGGCTGGGGGGGAGTGCCAGATCACTTTAAGGGCTCAGAGGTACAAATCCTTGTTCCCTCATCCCAGCTCACCTCAAAGAAAGTGGGATTCCCAAGAGGGAGAGAAAATGTCAAGTTTCAGGAGGAAATCTTTTCTAGAGAGCGTCGTGTAATGGGAATCATATATGTGGCCGCCCCTGCCCTTCCTGCCCAAGGCTGACAGGCAGGAAAGCCCCCAAGAAGCTTTCACAGAGGTAACCGAATGCTTTGCTGTTTTTTTTCCTGGCAAATTTGATTTGGGTTGGAAAGAAGCTCAAGCTTCTAAAACTTGAGAAGCACCTATTTTCTCTCGATTTTAGTAGGAATGCCTGTTAAATTTTTTATAGTGATCACTGGCTTAACGTTTCTATTATTTTGACCATCTTACTCCCAGTACTATTTTAGATGTAATATTTAAAGTACTCGTCAGTATTTTGATTTGGGGGAGTGGGGTGGGAAAACCGGTGGTGCTCAGGGGCTTACTCCTGGCTCTGTGCTCCAGGTACCAGATGTGGTGTTGGGGATCAAGCTACAGTCCAGTGTGTAGAAGGCGATAGTTTAACCCTTATCCCATGTCTCTGGCTCCAGTATTTTGATTTTTAACTATAGTTCTGGTTAACAGAGTTCCAAATCTATCACAGAAAATTAATCTAGGGTGACATCATGAATTTATCCCCACTCTACTATCAGAGCTTTGCAAGTGATAAGATTAGGCATTTTGTAATTCACACATTGCTAACTTGTTATCTGACAGAATTCAAGTTCTATTTGTGTTGTCTTTATTCTATTCATCAGGTACAGGAAATCCATATGAAGACAGTAACAAGTCTTTTTTTTTTAACTCAGATTTAAATCTTAATTAGCTCTGATTTTGCAAGGGCATATTTTAAGTTTCTTCATTTCTGTTACCTAGGAAAATCAGATAATGCTGCTCCTATCTGGAAGCTGTCTAATTAGTAGATGATTTATCACTCTGACAAGTATCTAATTAAAATTCTCCACGAAGGAAAATTTAAATTGTGCCAGGCTCCTTTTCAGCATATTCTGACCTAGAGTTCACAAATCCCTTTAACTGCTCATAGCAACAGAAGCCAACCAAAATGGCTCAGATGTTCTCTTAGGAATGTTTTTCAATATTTTGATGTCTTCTTCTCCCATTTTCTTCTAATGTTCCCTAACTAGGAGAGAGACATCACCATTCTTTAGTTCTCTAGAAGCAATAATAGCTGTTTTTCCCAGTCAGCACCCTGCATTGTGCACTTGAAAATCATGATGGTTGGGGCTAGGGCGGGTAGGACATTTCCCTTACATGGTCAGGTTGTAACCTCAGCATCCCTTATGGTCTCCCAAGCCCCACAGGGAGTAATTCCTGAGTGCAGAGCCAGGATTAACCCTGAGCATCTCCAGATGTGGTCCCCAAAACAAAATAAAACAAAAGCAAGAAAAAGGAACAAAAAGGAAATTATGATGGCATCCTGGCTCTTTTCTCTCATCCAGCCCTGAGGCCCTGCCCCTGCTCACTGCCTAACTGTCTCCTCCCTTCTCTCAGGAGAAACCAACAGAAACACCACAGATGCCGGAGTCTTCAAAGGAGGCTAGGATGTCCTATGTATCAATGTGAGCAAAAGAAATGGGCTGGGAAGAGGGGCGAAGAGCAGGAGAACCTGTTTTACAGTGGGAGCCTCAGGTGAGGAAGCGCAGCAATTCCCTTCCCCCAAATAATCAATTTTAAAAGACTTTCCTGGGAAGAAACCAGGGAGCCTTGGATCCTGGTGAGCCAACATTGTGTTTTGTTTCTTTAGGGGATGTTGTGTTCTCTTGTCTGCTCTTATGTCATAGGTTTGGGTACACAGCGTCCGGGGGTGACTTGGGGGCATGGTATAGTCCCCAGAGCCCCAGCCTGGAGTATTGGAATCTGATTGTTTCCTCTCAGTTCTGTTCTCTGAGGTTTGCTGGAACTGAAGAACCCAATTGTTTTGGTCTTTGTGATCATGAAGTTCCCGTCGTTCAAGCCTGAAAGTTTGTTCGTTGCCATAGACCCTGTCTGCCTCCTCCCCCTTCCTTGGACAGTCGCTCACCATACGCTCTTCCTGCCCCGTGGACACAATTCTATTTTTTAGTTATCTGTGGAATTCATCGTAGCAGTCTTGATGGGTTTAAAAGAATTTGCGATGTTGGGATTGGAAAGAAAGGATCTTATTCAAGAAGATAAACTAGCATTTAGAGACAAATTCACACAAGACCATAATCACACACTATAATTGCAAGCCTTTAAGCAATTTGACTTACTTAATTCAACCTTAGAAATAAGTGTGTAAGGTGTTGAGTTTTTGAGAAGCATAAAAAGGTGTTCTGAATCTTCCCTTGATTATTGGTTGGAGAGTTAACAACAAGGAGAAAGGGCTTCAGAATCCATGGGTCTCGTTCAGCAAGTTGGGATGGATGAGACCTATAGAAAAAAGAACCACCGTGGCCAAAACACCGTAGACATAAGCTGACAGCCTTACAGTGAAACCTTTTAACCCTTTTAAAAATATGGCTATTTATAATGATGTGAAATTCTGGAAGTAATTACATAAATTGCAAAAAATAATTTGGGGACCAGGTACTGTGTACATGAATATGGATTCTTATCTCAGCAGTAAGATAGGTGCCACTGGTTTACAGATGACACCTAGAACTGATGAGGTGAGATGCCTCAAAAAGGTCTCAACCTGGGCAGCGGTTTGTCCCTCCCCACCACTGCCCTCCGGGTACAGCCACACTAGAACCTGCAAACAGGGGCCATTGCTACAGCCCTGCTCCCCAGCACGCAGGCGAGAGGCTATGGGCAGCACAGTCAGGGCTGCACGGTAAGGGACCACTCCAATCTCAAGAATGTGCCAAGTTTTGGTTTTTAATTGCTGTATGTCTTTCCCATCATCTTTGAGCCTTATCCTACTGTGCCCAAGAATTCAGGTGTGAGTTTCGTGTGAACAAGATTTATTCATCTCAGGCATGCTTCCAGTATAAAATGCAAGCATGACTTTCATTGAATAAGAGAAGTGGATGTGACTTAGAGACCAATCCTCCCACAGAAGGCAACTAGAAAAGTTGGGTCGGGCCTGAGTTTGTGAGTTCATGAATGATGCTTCAAACCAAACCTCCATGTTTGTTTTTAGAGGATGCTCAACTCATTTCTCTTAGACTAATAAATTGAAAGGAAAGATTAAATAACTTTCTTTTCTAAAATAGCTAGAGTTGATAAGTTTTCCTTTATAGAGACATTCTGGCTCAAAAGTGATCAAGGCATAATAGAAATAGAATATCCCCATTTTATAACCTCCACTGAATGAATGGGCCCAAGCAATGTAATGAGTAGCTTCTAATAGCACAGAGACAGCCATTATATGCCTCTGGGTGGAAATGCATACTACTGCTTATGCCACGAAAATGGAATTCATACAAAAGTCAAAAGAATATTCTGATGTTATCTATTTTGCACTCCCTCACATTGTGCAAAAGACACAAGCAGAGCCAGTGTAAAAAGGGCTGGAGTGTTCATAGATGGAAAAAAAATGCTTATTGTCCTGTTTGTACGGGGCCAGAGGACCTTTGGACTGGCCAGACAGCAATTGTTTCATGAAACCCGGCAGGAGAATGAGAATCCTAATCACAGAGTGGTGATTATGGACTTTTAACAGAAGGTTGAGTCAGCAACCAATTATGTATAAGCCAAGATAGTTAAAACTTGTTAAGACTAATTAAATATTTTCTTTTACCACATCAACCAAAGCTCATCTTCCTCTTTCCTTTCCATTAAAAACTTCAACTTTTTACCCTTTCTTCAAACATACATCTTAGGTCTCTATCCAAAACTACTCTCTGAATTGCAGTTTTTTAATTGCCAAAATAAAGGCTAGATTTATTCTCCGTTTTGGCTTTTGTACTACTAGATTAGAAACAAGTACTTATCACTCAGCTTCCATTATATCGGTTGATGGCCAATTGATGGCCTACCTTATCCATCTTCAGGCACAACCACTTCATCCTTTCCCTAAACTGGATTATTGCATTTACATTTTCTGTTCCTAAACGAGCTTCCATAGAGCTGTATCAGCCATAGAGTTGTATCAGCTTCCATAAGAGTTGCATCAGCCATCAACTGATAAAATGGAAGCTGAGTGATAAGTACCTGCTTCTAATCTAGTAATACAAAAAGCCAAAACAGAGAAGAAATCAAGCATTTATTTTGCAATTAAAGATAGTTATGGATGTTAGGATCAGGTCCTTCCCAGGATCTTTCACATTTATATACTGTATACAGTTCTAGGCAGGTTTTAGCCGTGGCCCATCATCCCAGTGAGCCTAGCAAGAAGCCAGAGGAAGCCCCATGCCATGTGGTCAGTCATTCTCCAACATCCAGACTCCACAGCTCCTCAGAGCTCCACCCAAGAGAAAACCTGATCTTTCCCGTTGAATTTCATCAGTAAATGCTCGAGATGAGAGCCTTCTACTGAGAGTGTACGACTTACATGGCAGAGCCTGGCGAGCTACCCATGTTTTATTTGATTATGCCAAAAACCAGTAACAATTATGGACCTCATTCCCATGACCTGAAGCTGATGAGGTTTGAGGCTTTCCCTGTTCCTGGAGCAAGTTGATGCCCTTGGGCTACACTTGCTTGCAATAGGATGTATGGAGATGTTACTGGTGCCCGCTCGAGCAAATCGATGAACAACAGGAAGACAAGTGATACAAGTGTAATAACATAATTCATATTATCTTCTTGGTACTTTATTGTCTGGTTCTTACATAAACATCTTTCACCTATTTTGGATTAATTTTTGCATGCAAAGGTAGTGATTAGACCAGTTTCACTCTATTCATGTAACTGTACAATTTTCCCCAATGCCATTTGTTTAAGTGTTTTTTACTTTATTGTATGGTCTTCATTTCTTTGTCATAAATATCAAAAATGTGTGAATTCATTTCTGGGCTTTCAATTATGTCCAACTTGTGCAGTGTCTATTTTTGTTCCATTGTCATTGTTTTAATTATGTTTGCTTTTTAATGTAATGTGAAATCAGTTAACACAATACTTCCAGTTTTCTTTTTATCCCCTCAGGATTTCTTTAGCTATTCAAAATCTATTTGATATCATGTAAACCATGGCATTTCCCCCATTTTCTTTAAGCTGTATACTGGAATTTTAACCAAGGTTGCCTAAGTCTGTATTTTTCTTTTTAATTTTAAGATGGGTATTTCGACAATATTCACTCTTTCCAACCATGTTCACAGAATCTCTCTCTATCTCTTAATGTTTTATTCTATATCTTTTAACGGTGTCTTATAGTTTTTGTTAGCTAGGTCTTTCATCTCCTTTGTTAAACTTATTTATAAGCATAATAATATTTGGATATATATGATTGTTTACTTAATTTCTCTCATTATTTGCATTTAGGAATGCAACAGGTTATTGTAGATTGATTTTATAATCTTCCACATTCATATAGTCATATCTCTCTAGTAACTATGTTTTTTTTTAAATTTTGGTGCCACACCCAGTGGTGCTGAGGGGCTTCCTCCTTGCTCTAAGCTTAGGGGATCACTCCTAGTGGGACCTGGGAAACATGCGGTGCCAAGGGTGACCAGGTTGGCTATGTGCAAGCAAGTGCTGTACTTGCTGTACTATCATTTGACCCCTCTAATAGTTTTTTAAATGGGTACAAACAACACCAGCCCCCCCCCCCCAGCCCCAGTCCCCCACACCCCCCCCCCCCCCCCCCCACCCCCCCCCCCCCCCCACCCCGGCCCCCCCGTTTCCTCTAATAGTTTTTAAAACATTTTTTTCTTTCACTGTATCACTGTATCACTGTCTTCCCATTCATCATCGATTTGCTCGAGTGGGCACCAGTAACATCTCCATATGTCCTGTCTCATGCTAGTAGAGCCCAAGGGCATCTGCTTGCTCCAGGAACATAAAGAGCCTCAAACCATTCCATCAGGTCATGGGAATGAGGTCTAAAATTGTTACCGGTATTTGGCATATCAAATATGACACAGGTAGCTTACCAGGCTCTGCCGTGTGGGTAGCATACTCTTGTAGTCATCTCTAAATCCAGCAGTTATTCATTAATTTCATGAATTTATTCAGTTTTTCTTTATATTTAGGAATGATGATTTACAACACTGTGAATTGTTGGGTTTCATGCATACAGTGTTCCAGCACCACATCAGTGTCCCCTTGTTTACACCCTCCCCTCTCCACCCTACCATGGTAAGCTCATTTCTATAGGTCAGTTCTCAGTTTCTGTTACCTTCTTTTTTATTTCCTTACTATGAGAAAGATAATTCTATAGCTGTTTATCTCCTTCTGACTTAATTCACTCAACATGTTTCTAGATATAAATGGCATGATTTCATCTTTTCTTATAACCTAGTAGCATTCCATTGTGTATCTGTATCATAGTTTCTTTACTCAGTCATCTACTCTTGAACACTTGGGCTGTTTCCAAATTTTGGCTATTGTTGATCGTGCTGCAATGAATACAGGAGTGTAAATGTCTTGTGAATAGCGGTTTTGGATCCTTGGGGTAGATGTCAAGAAGTGGAATTGCTGGTTCATAGGTGCTGCTCACTTCTTGTGTTTTTTTTTTTTTTTAGTGTCCAGATTGTTGTACAGAACAGGTTGAACCAGTTGACATTCCCACCAGCAGTGAATGAGGGTTCCTTTTTACCTATATCCACACTAATACTGGTGGTTTTTGTTTTTTTCATGGGTACCAATTTCCCTTGGGTGAAGTTATATCTTATTGTTGTTTTGACTTTGCATTTCCCTGATGATAAGTGATATAGAGTGTTGTTTCATCTATATGTTTTCTTTCAGGAAATTTCTATTCATCTCTTCTCCCCATTTTTGATAGGGTTGATAATTGCTGTTAAGTTTTACAAAAGCTTTTTAACAGAGTTTTTGGAAGGGGGTTGATAGTTTTTTCATAGAATTACAAATACTGATATTAAATGGAAGTGACTTCAAAGAGGTCAGAGAGGCCGGATAATCAAGACCTCCAGTCAGAGTTCAGTGAAGCTAGAGGAAATGAGCAGTGACTCTTCAACAAGGCAATAATGTGAGGCTTATTCCCATTATTGGAAAGGACTTGAAGACAATCATCTGGGGGAAGAACCAGCGATGAAATCACTGAGATGTGTTCGAGGGGCAGGTGGGAGAGTTGTTACTGGCAAAGGAGACATAACTTCAGTAGGAAGGCAGCTTGTATCAAGCTTCACAAAGTCCATGGTGCCCGTGACTGGTTAATAGTATGAAAACATTTCTCAGGGTTATGGACTGATTTCAGGGACAATCACTTTGGTTCCTGAAGAGATCACCTGATCAGTTGACATCCTGTTATTCATTGATTTGCTCTAGCGGGTGCCAGTAACATTTCCATTTGACCCTATCATATGCCAGTGTAGTCCAATGGCATCTGGTTGCTTCAGGAATATGAAGAGCCTCAAACTGTTCATTGAGGGTCTTGACGAAGAAGTCTGACCATCTTGTAGGTGGGCGGCCACATGATCTTTTGACATCCCGTGGGATCCAGTTGGTAACGGCTCTAGTCCAGCAGTCGTCCCCAAATCGCATTACATGTCCAGCCCATCTGATTTTTTGATGCCTTGGCAAATGAGATCTATCCTGAATAGATAGATCTGGGAGCCATGGGCTCCCTTGGGGAGCAGTTCCAGACCTTGCGGGACTGAGAAATTAATTTCAAAGAGGTTCATTTACTGGGAGAATGAGAGTGCTTCCAAGAAAAAAAATGTCTAGCATGACCTCCACACATGGTCATTAATAGAAGCTGATATTAATTCGATGAGCCAAAAGGCATTGAGGAAGGGGGTGGGAGGCGGGGGGGGGGGTACATTGGTGGTGGAAATGGGGCTCCTGGTGGGGGATGGGTGCTGGAATACTGTATTACCACAGAACCAATTATGAACCCCTTTGTTGTGTGCTGGTGGTAGAATAAAAAATTAAAAAAATAGAAGCTGGTTTTAGAGCTCCATTTTCAATGGCTGTGGGAGCAGGAAGTCCACTTGAAAACTGTCAAGGGTATCTCCTGACCAGGCATTTGTGGAACCCAATTAACATTAATGCTATTCAGTGCAGATGTCTTGCGCACCCCTTTCTTCTTAGCACAGTGCTTACACTGTAGATTCAACCAGGATGTATCATAATTGTGAATCCTTCCATTAAAATCATTGGTTCCATCTAGAAATAAATGTGTTGGGGGCTGGAGCGATAACCCAGTGGGTAGGGCTGTTGCCTTGCATACAGCTGGTCCATGCCGGCCCAGGTTCGATCCCGGCATCCCATATGGTCCCGAGCACCGCCAGCAGTAATTCCTGAGTGCAGAGCCAGGAGAAACCCCTGGGCATTGCTGGGTGTGACCCAAAAAGCAAAAAATAAAATAAAATAAAATAAATAAAAATAAAATACATTAAAAAAGAAATAAATGTGTTTAGTTGCTATCCCTTGTATTCACTTATATTTAATAAAAAGAAAAGGAGCTTGATCAGACATGTGTCCTGACTTCTGACTCAGAGAATACCAATATTTCAACTGCTTGCTAAGTGATGGAGGAACTACAACCCTGTTCCCAGTCTCCCCCTGAATCAGGGCAGGGACAAATATTCAAATGGGTGCTGGAGGCTGTGACCATTGTAAGCCCAAATGCAGAGGGCTGTGCCCCGCTCTAAGCCTATAAAATGAAACATCTTTCCCATCCCCTAAGCTATGTACAGATACTTGCCTTCTGATATTATTTGGTCTTCAGCTGACATTTTTATGATGTCCAGAAAGGCATTCTGAGCAGAAGAAAACACAATCATGTGATTTACTGAATATCTTTGGTGTCAATCACTGTATCACTGTCTTCCCATTCATCATCGATTTGCTCGGCGGGCACCAGTAACATCTCCATATGTCCTGTCTCATGCTAGTAGAGCCCAAGGGCATCTGCTTGCTCCAGGAACATAAAGCGCCTCAAACCATTATATTAGGTCATGGGAATGAGGTCTATAATTGTTACTGGTATTTGGCATATCAAATATCACATGGGTAGCTTGCCAGGCTTGCTGTGCAGGTGGCATACTCTTGTAGTCACCTCTAAATACAGCTTTTATTGATGAACTGCACAGCCACAAGTGGCCGTGCGAGCCATACTGGGATAGGCTTGTCTGCTGGGTGGAGTTCTGACGGGAGGGAAGTCTGGATGTGGAAAATGGCGGCCCTCATGGAGTGGGGGGTCGTCTGGCTTGTTGCAAGGCTCTGCTGGGGTGGCAGGCCAGGAGCTAGAACCCACCATCCCTCTTGGGTGCCTCGTGAGCGGCTGGGCACAGGGAGAGCCGGTAGCAGCTCTGCCCCATGTCTGTGAGTCTCTCTTCCTATTGGTGACAATAGGAAGAATATTAATACATTTTCTTGCCACAAAGCCTAACCCCCACCACTGGTATTTGTGGAGCATAGGTAAGTTCCTTCACCTCCTCCACTCACCCCTTTGCTCTTCTACTGGGGGCAATGCTCAGATATGCGTCACAGTGTTGTGAAGATTGGGGAAGACTTTATTAAGGCATACATAGCAGATGTTAAAAATTGCCCGTGCTTGTTCCTTGGTTAGTGTAAGGAAGAGATGATAACACCAATTTACTATCAATAGAAGAAGTCTTTGTTATGCTTGGGAGCAGATGGACCACCCTGGACTTCTCTTACTCCTGGATTTATTAGAATGACCAGGCTCAGAATTTTGTCTAAATAGGACTTGATTTTATAAATGGAGCCTTCAGCTCAAAAATATACAATTTGTTTCCTTCTCCATCTGCCATCTCGGCCTTTCTCAACCTCGTGAATAATGTATGAACTCCATATCCCCATTGCCCCTCTAGTTTCAATCACACAGTTAGAAAGGGGACCATACATCTTCCTTCCATAGAAACTGTCATCTTCCCAAACACTGCTTGCCTTCTCTGGGTCTGGGCTTTTCACCTCCCAGGCTGACGTCAGTCCTGCCCTCCTCTGGGCTCTGCATGGACTGAATAGGGGTTCTGCACTGAGTCTCCGTCCTTGGCTTTTCAATAGCCATCGCGTGGGGGAGCAAGACAGCGGAAGTGCCCATGGCACCAGCTGTCTCTGATGATGTGGCCCCAAACCCTCGGGTCACCAAGCCAAGTGCTGAATTGGCAAGAGTTCCTACAATCACAGAGTCAAGGCCTCCATAGGGCATAAAGAAGAGCTTTGTCTTGGCTGCCTCAGAGATGATTAGATGAATAAAGCTGGTAGCAGGACTGCTTATTATTACCTGACCTCAGTTGATTCTGTGCCCAAGCAGTGAAACAGAGGCAATTCATGGAATTCCCTTTTCCCTCTTACACAATAATTATACTACATAAGCTGTACAAGCCTGCTACCAGTGGTATTTGCCAATGATGTCTTCAAACCAAATTTCATATGAGTCTCTTTTGCTCTGTTGAAAGACTAACACTAAAATACCTTATTCATTTCCTTCTCTTGCCAAGGGTCTATCTGTCTTGGCCCACATGCCACAAATTCAAACATGACTGGGGCTGAACTGTGGGTTCAATTGTAGAACCCCTTTAATTCTAAACAGTGGAGCTACCACTGCAGTTTCCATGTGCTCAGCCTGACTTGAGGCCCCCAAACAGATGCCCTTTCTTAACACCTCTTTTCCCAAGTCCTGTGCAAACTACTGTCTCCAAGCTCCTGACTCAGTCTGCTCCCTAGCTATTATGTCAGCAGAGGACCACCCACTTTATCAAGATCATTGGTATGCTCACCTCTAAACTATCTCCCTTCCCTGTTCACTGCTTGCAAACATATTCCCATATCTCTTCTATCTTCTTGACCTGAGTTCCAAGTCAACTCTCCATCTAAGGTCCTTTCCTTTTGGGAAACTGCTTGCCCTTTCCTTCTGGGACCTTGGTCTACCAGTCAACTCCTCTCTTCTTCATCTCCAAAATTTCCTTTTCTACTATTTCTTTCTTTATATCCTTTAAGAAGACTAAAGTCTCTTCAACGTTTTTTTAAGAACAAGATCACTCTTATTCCCTCCCCTTTTCCTAGTTTTTTCCTTCCCTAAGCAAACTTTAAAATAATTGTAAATTTTTTTATTATAACACCATTATATAGACATTTACAAGACTGTTCATGATTGAGTTTCAGTCATACAATGTTGCAGCACCCATCCCTCCACCAGTGCACATTTCCCACCACCAATGCCCCCCAGATTTCCTCCCCTTCCCCCAGCCTTCCTCTTCTCTCTCTCTCTCTCTCTCTCTCTCTCACTCTCTCTCAGAAAACTTTTGGGAGCAGTTCTGTATTTGTTCTCCTCCTTCCTCTCCTCTACCTTTTAATGCCTTTTTAAGCTTCTCCTTGCAGTTCCTGCCTTAACACTACTCTGCAGTTGCACAGAATAAGCTTGGTGGATATATGGAAGGCTGAGTCAAGGAGCTCTGTATTTATCTCACCAAGACCTTTTCGAAGAAGTTGGTTTGGTGCTTTTGGGAGTGGGGTTGGGGGTGGGGGGGGGGTCATACCTAGCGATGCTCAGTGGTTACTCCAGGCTCTGCATACAGAAATTACTCCTGGAAGTGCCGGGGGGACAAATAGGATGCTGAGGATTGAACCCAGGTCAGTCACATGCAAGACGACCTCTTGACTCTAAGTTCTCCTCATCAGAGTTCTCTTCTTGGCCCACTGTATTTCCCTTTTCCCACACAAGTCGTTTATCTCTCTTTATCAGGCCTTTACTACCATGTGTATTGAGATTATATAGATCAAGTAGAACTAGAAGTAGATTATATAGATTAAGAAGAACTTGAT
The DNA here is from genome assembly GCA_021461705.1 of Cryptotis parvus. NCBI lineage: Eukaryota > Metazoa > Chordata > Mammalia > Eulipotyphla > Soricidae > Cryptotis > Cryptotis parvus. The sequence continues at coordinate 15,753 of JAJIBD010002896.1, forward strand.
TATATAGATCAAGTAGTACTAATCACTGCCCTGGCCTTCTTCGCACTGGTGCAGAACTGCTGGACAGACATCTCCACTTGACTGACGCGTCTCAAATACAATATGGCAAAAATTAGTGTTCCTCAGCGGAAACACAATCCGCACTTTTATTTTCATAGCAGCACTATTCACAATAGCCAGAACCTGGAAACAACCAGTATGCCCAAGAACTGATGACTGGGTAAAGAAACTGTGGTACATCTACACAATGGAATACTATGCAGCTGTCAGGAAAAATGAAGTTATGAAATTTGCCTATAAATGGATGGACATGGAAAGGATCGTGTTGAGTGAAATTAGTCAGAAAGGAAAGAGAGAGACATAGAATGACTGCATTTATTTGCATGACATAAATATATCAGGTGGTCTTACCAAAAGTGGAAATTACCACAAATGTGAGGGAGTCAGAGGTTAGGTAAGACAGAGAAGGGAACATGTGTGAATAAATGTCAAAAGGGCTGATACCAACATAGAACTGAGCATTAAATACAGGCAAAAAATGCACATGATGGCTTATAGGTGTATGTAGTACAACCCACAATGTGAAAGAGAAGGAAAAGAGAGAGAGGGAGAGAGAAAAGAGATAAAGAACCTGCCATTTAGGCAGGCTATGGGAGGGGGAGGGAATTGGGGACATTGGTGGTGGGAAATGGGCACTGGTGGAGGGCGGGGTGCTGGAACACTATGTGACCGAAACCTCCAAACATGAACAATGTTGTAATTGTATATCTCACGGTGGTATAATAAAATGTTTAAAAAAAATTAGTGTTCCTTCTACACTTTACCAGACCTGCTTCTCCTCCCGTGGTCCCAGCCTTATAACACAGTCACCATGTTAGACTCTCAAGCTATTAGCACAACCAACTTGCCTTTTCTTTCTGTCACCCCCACATACAAATAAACGATTAGTTTCCGAAAATTTTGTCTTTTAGATATTCCTACAATTTGTTCTTTTTCTTTTCTACTCTAACACTTTCTTTTCAGCCCTCTCAGTAATTTTAATTTATTAGATTCATTTGTGTTGTAATCAAATCTTCCTGCCCAGGGCCGGAGCGATAGCCCAGCGGGTAGGGCATTTGCCTTGCGCGAGGCCGGCCCATGCCGGCCGGGTTCGATCCCCAGCACCCATATGGTCCCCCAAGCACCGCCAGGAGTAATTCCTGAGTGCAGAACCAGGAGAAACCCCTGACCATTGCCGGGTGTGACCCAAAAAAGAAAAAAAAATCTTCCTGCCCACAGTCCCTTAAGGAGTTAGTATAAAATTAATATCTTAATGATTTGTTTTTTACATAACAGAAACAAATTAAATTAACAAATTAAATTAAAAACAAATTAAAACAAATTAAATTAAAAAATTTAATCACTACCTGAAGTCTACTTCTGGGAAGAGGAACTATATGTAGTTTTCCTTATTCTTCCTGCTAACAATGGCAATTCCCTTGATATTACATTGAAACAATGTAAAAAGACACCAAAAGGTATAAGGAAATAAAGCAGATCAGTCAGGCACCTTGGACCCCAAGGAAGCTCTACTATGTCAGATAAAGTTAGCTAAACCAGAAAGCTTAAATGTGACCAGAGTTTCAGAACTCAAATAATATTCAGGATTAAATGAGAAATCTGTCAAACTAACTTTTTTAAAGTCAATCAATGCCAACATCAAGAGTTTAGCAATGCAGGCAGATGAGACAGTAAAATGGAAAAAGCCAAGAATAAGCCCCGAGCACTGCTGTGGCCAAAAGCTGAGAAGCAAAACCAAACAGGAGTTCAGAGACATTATAATTATTTGACAAATACCTGTCATAAAGTATCCACAATAAAAATGTTTCAGTAAAATATTATGGGCGTGGGGCTAGAAGACAGTACAGCAGATAAGGTGCTCGCCTTTGCATGTTGCGGGCTGAGGTTCAGTCCCCAGCACCTAAGCTGGGGCCCCTAAGCACAGTCCCAGGAGCAAGCACCAAGTGCCAGGTGGGTGTCACCCCAGATCAAAATTATAGGGATACTTGAAACATACATAAAATTACTTCAGAAAAAGATAGAATATATTTAAAGGACCAACCATAAATGTTAGAACCGAAAAATATAATAATTGAAATGAAATGAACAGGGATGGACTCAGCAGTAGACTGGAAGACTAGAGGAAAGAATTTGTGATCTTGTACATCTACACTATGGAATACTATGCGGCTGTCAGAAAAGATGAAATTATGAAATTTACCTGCAAATGGATGGACATGGAGACTATCATGCTGAGTGAAATTAGTCAGAAGGAAAAGGACAGATATAGAATGACTGCATTCATTAATACGACATAAATAGATACCAGTGTTTTACTAAATGTGGGAAATGGTAATGGCAGATTAAAACTCACCATTGAATATACACAAAGAGACTTAAGTGATAAACTCTAAATACCTGCAGGGCTAGCCACAATGTGTAAAATAAGAGAGAGAGATGCAGAGACAGAGAGAGAGAGACAGAGAGAGAAAGAGAGGAAACTGGGGTACCTGCTATTAAGGCAGCATCGGGGTGGGCAGGAGGGGGTGGGGTACATTGGTGGTGGAAATGGGGGCACTGGTGGAGGGATGGGTGCTGGTATACTGTATTACCAAGAACCAATTATGAACACCTTTGTAATTGTATGTTTCACTGTGGTATAATAAAAAAAAAAAGAATTTGTGATCTTGAAGGTCACTAATTTGCCAGATCTGAGTAAATAAAAGACATGGTAACATTTATATTATTAGAACCCTGGAAGAAGAGGAAAAGGGAGAAAGAGTTAAGGATTTAAAAAAGTGCTTGATGGGCCGGAGTGATAGTCCAGTGGGTAAGGTGTTTGCCTTGCACGTGGCCGACACAGGTTCGATCTCCGGCATCCCATATGGTCCCCTGAGCACTGCCAGGAATAATTCCTGAGTACAGAGCCAGAGACAGACATGGGGCAGAGCTGCTACTGGCTCTTACTGTGCCCAGCCGCTCATGAGGTGCCGGGAAGGATGGCAGGTTCTAGCCCTGGCCCGCCACCCCATCAGAGCCTTACAACAAGCCAGACGATCCCCCACTCCATGAGGACCTCCATTTTCCACATCCTGACTTCCCCCTCGTCAGAACTCCACCCAGCAGACCAGCCTATCACAGCTCGGCTTGCTTGGCCGCTTAAATGCTGGATTTTGAGATGACTACAAGAGTATGCTACCTGCACGGCAGAGCCTGGCAAGCTACCTGTGTCGTATTTGATATGCCAGATACCAATAACAATTATAGACCTCATTCCCGTGACCTGATGGAATGGTTTGAGGCTCTTTATGTTCCTGGAGCAAGCAGGTTCCCTTGGACTCTACTTGCATGAGACAGGTCATATGGAGATGTTACTGGTGCCCGCTCAAGCAAATCAAAGATGAACGGGAAGACAGTGAGTGATACAGTGATACAGAGCCAGGAGTAAACCCTGAGGATTGCCAGGTGTGACTCAAAAAAGGAAAAAAAGAATAAAATAAAAAGTGCTTGATGTCAGGAAAAATAAAGTCATGAAATTTGCTTATACGTGGCTGGACATGAAGAGTGCTGAGTGAAATGAGTCAGAGGAGAGGACAGACGTAGAATGATTGCACTCATTTACGGAATATAAAGAAATATAGTATAAGAATAATACCCAAAGACAGAAACACAAGGGCCAGGAAGATTGGACCATGGTCGGAAGCTTGCCACGAGGGGGCGTGGAGTGGGGGTAACAAGTGCCCTTAGGGCAGAGAAGGGACCACTATGACATTGATAGCTGGAAAAGACCACTCTGGACAAGCACTGAGTGCTAAAGGAGGTAGAGTGATACATATGATAAACTTTCAGTGCAACATTACAAACTACAGTGCCTAGAAGGAAAGAGAGAGGAGGGAGAGGAGAGAGAGAGAGAGAGAGAGAGAGAGAGAGAGAAGTGTCTGTCATAGCTGGGGGGACTAGTAGGAGGAAAACTGGGGACATGGGAAATGTTCACTGGTGAAGGAATGGGTTGAAACACTGTATGACTGTATTCTCAAAGAAATCCATATCATCACACACTGCAAAGAAATGTGGAAAACTAAAGACAATGGAAAATTAGTGAAAGTAGTCAGATACAAACTTAACTTTTATGGGTAAATTAGTTCTAATAACAATAGGTTTTTCTTCAGAAAACAGATGTGTAAAGAAAGTGGCACAGTAATGTTCAGATTTGAAGAGAAGAATGTTCAGATTGAAAAGAAAAGATTTGCTAACATAAAATTATATGCCCAGTGAAAGGACCCTCAGAACAGAAGGAAGATGATATCACTATAGTCTTAGTTGAACAAAAAAAGAGAGAATTTGTTGCCAGAAGTTGTATCTTAAAATAATACCTCAAGTAACTTCTCTAAACAAAAGGGGACAATAAATAAGAAATACTGAAATATAAGAAAGTATACTTTGAGCAAAAATGTGGATTTCTTCCTCTCTTGAGATTTAAAAAATTAGTATCTGAAGAAAATTAAGACACTGTTCAGTATGGTCTAAAAAGTACATTAAGTGATATTTAGACAACTGAAAGTTGAAAGAATATAAAAATAGGTGAATTTTAAAGATATTATTTAAACTGTAAAATAACAGCACACTTATATTAACTATGATTTTATAGCATATGACCTTTATTACGTAAAATAGTTTTTTTGGAGATAAGACAAATGATGGAATTTTTGAGAATAATAAGCAAAGGAAGAAAAAGAACCTTTGCCTAAGTGTCACATCTTAATAAAAAAATTAATTCAAAAAGTGGACCATGGATTGAAATATAAAATGTAAAACTTTTAGGGAAAAAAACACAGGAGAAGGTCTTTGAGAGCAAGGCATTGGGAAAGAGTTCTTAGACTTGACCCCAGAAACATGATCCATAAAAAAAGAAAACTCAGTGAATTTAATATCAAAATTTAAGATGTTTATTCCAAGAAAGATGCTGTTAAGTGAATGAAAGACCAGCTCCAAGAGAAATTGCTTCAAGCCATCTATCTGACAAAAAGACAAGTATTCTGAATATATAAAGAACTTTCAAAACCCATCAGTGAAAAGGAAGACAAACCATTTTTAGAAAATGGGCAACAGTCGATTGGTCCAGTCTTTTTGAAAGACAATATGGACATTCCTCCAAAAACTAGATATTGAGCCAGCAATACTACTTCTGGGAATATGCCCTGGAGACCCAAAAACACACAGGAGAAACACGATCTGTACTTCTATATTCACTGCAGCTCTATGCATGATAGCCAGAATCTGGAAACAATCTGAATGCCCAAGAACAGAAGATTGGATAAAGAAACAATGGTACATCTACACAATGGAATACTATGCAGCTGTCAGGGAAAACTAAGTCATGAAATTTGCCCACAAATGGATAGACATGGAGATTATCATGCTGAGTGAAATTAGTCAGAAGAAAAAGGACAGATATAGAATGACTGCATTTGTGAGATATAAATATATAGCAGTGTTCTACTTCACTATCACTATCCTCCCGTGATCATCTATTTGCTAGAGCGGGCACCAGTAATATCTCCGTATGTCCTGTCTCATGCTAGTAGAGCCCAAGGGCATCTATTCGCTCCAGGAACATAAAGAGCCTCAAACCATTATACTGTTGGAAATGGCAACGCCAGACTAGAACTGAGCGTCATATATAGGCAAAAGGATACATATTATAACCCTTAAATGTATGTAGGGTAAGCTACAATGTGTAAAGAAGGGAGGGAGGAGAGAAAGAGAGAGGGGGGAGATATATATAGAGAAAGAGATAGAGAGAGAGACAGAGACAGAAACAGAAACAAAGATAGAGAAGAGAGGCAAAGTTCCTGCCATAGAGGCTGGCTGGGGAGGGAGTAGGGAATCTGGGGCCATTGGTGGTGGGAATAGGGCACTGGTGGAGGGATGGGTTTTGTAACACTGTATGACTGAAACCCAAACATGAACATCTTTGTAATTGTATACCTCACATTGGTATAATAAAAAGCAAGAAAGAGAAAGCAAGCAAGCAAGCAAGCAAACAAGAAAGCAAGCAAGAAAGCAAGCAAGAAAGAAAGAAAGCAAGAAAGAAAGCAAGAAAGCAAGAAAGCAAGAAAGAAAGAAAGAAAGAAAGAAAGAAAGAAAGAAAGAAAGAAAAGAAAGAAAGAAAGAAAGAAAGAAAGAAAGAAAGAAAGAAAGAAAGAAAGAAAGAAAGAAAGAAAGAAAGAAAGAAAGAAAGAAAAGGGGCAACAGATTTGGAGAAACATTACATCGAAGAGAATGTACATTTGGCAAGTGAGCACATAAAAGTCCTCTAATAGCCATCAGAAAAATGGAAATGAAAATCACAGTGATAGGTCACTATTCGCCCATTAGAATGACTAAAATACAAATTGCTGGGGGCTGGGAGAGATAGAGTAGGAGTCAGGGAGCATGTAAGACAAGCACCCAACTCAGATTCTATCCCCGGCACCACATAACCTCCCAAGCATCTCTGGGGATCATCCTGGAGGCCCCAGGCGTTGCCTGTGTGGTTGCTGATCCCACAGGGCCTGAGCATCACTGTGTCCTTTGCACTGACCCACCAACCTGGAAGCGACTCCCAGGGTCCCCTAAACAGGGCAGCTTAGGAACTGTCCTCCTCCAGGTGCCAAAAAAAAAGGTGCTACTCTAAAATGCTGGTGCTGTGGAAGAGAAATGAACACATTGCTGATGGGAATGAAAAAAAATGCTACATAATACGGAAAAATGTTTGGCTATTTCTTTAAAAATTAAACATGCAACTACCATATGATCCAGCAATCTCACTCTTGTGTGAATGATGTTTTATGTTCACACAAAAACTATACATGAATATTTATAGTAGCTTTCTTTTTTTTATTTGTAGTCACCCCCAAACTGGAAACAACCCAGCTGTCTTTTCAGGAGTGAACAGTTACACAAATTGTGGTACAACTTACTGTGGAAATCTATTGCCATGTCTAAAGACTTACAGCTCCTAAAATTCACATGTTGAAGTCCTCTTCCCCAAAGATGATGATGAGTGTGTGTGTGTGGGGGGGGGCAGAGTCTTTGGTTGGTGCTCAGGTCATGAAGGCTGACACACAAATAGGATAAGTGCTTTCTAGATGAATTCCAGAGAGAATCTAACCCTGTCCACATGCAAAGACACAAGAAATTATCAGCCACAAATGAGGACGAGGTCCTGGAACACAACCAGGAAGGCCTTTTTAGAACAAGCGAGATTACCTTCTGCTGTCATAAATGATGTAGCCTGGTCATTCTAGAAAATTGTGCTAAGTGAAGTGGATGAATTCCCAAGTTATTCATTGGATGATTGTATTTATGTAATAGTTTAATGTCAAAATTAAAAGATTACTAAAAAATTAAGTGCAGTGGATAGGGCTTTCGCCTTGCATGTGGCAAACCAGGGTTTGGTCTCTGGAACGACATATAGTTCCCTAAGTGTGCCAGGATTGGTTCTGAACAAAGTCAGGAGTAAGCCCCAAGCACCACTGGGTGTGGCCAAAAACCCAAAAATAATAATTACAGAAAAATGTTCTTCCTTCAGCTCCTTCTAAGGAGGCTCAGGAAGACAGTTTTGTTTTATTGACCAATGAAGTGATCTGATGAAAGGCTAGGGAAAACATAATCACAGAAGAGAGGGAGGGAGGGAAAAAGAGAAAGTCAGGAGTGTGTGAGAGATGGATAAGAAGCAGAGATTCAGAAGGAGAGAGACAGACATAGAATGACTGCATTTATTTGCATGACATAAATATGTATATGTACATATTATGATACCAATATCAAGGTCAGGTGAAACATGTATCAGGAGGTCTTGTCAAAGGTGGAAATTATCACAAATGTGTGGGAGTCAGAGGCTAGGTAAGACAGAGAATGGAACTTGTGCTAACAATTATCGACACTAATACCAACCTAGAACTGAGCATTAAATACAGACAAAAGATACACATGACAACCCTTTAATGTATGTTCTGTAATCCATAGTCTGGAAGGGAAGGAAAAGAGAGATATAGAGAAAGAGAAAGAAATAAAGAACCTGCCATGGAGGCGGGCTGGGGAGGGGGAGGGAATCGGGGGACGCTGGTGGTGGGAGATGGGCACTCGTGGAGGGAATGGGTGCTCAGGTCATGAAGGCTGACACACAAATAGGATAAGTGCTTTCTAGATGAATTCCAGAGAGAATCTAACCCTGTCCACATGCAAAGACACAAGAAATTATCAGCCACAGAGGCTAGGTAAGACAGAGAATGGAACTTGTGCTAACAATTATCGAAAGTACTAATACCAACCTAGAACTGAGCATTAAATACAGACAAAAGGATACACATGACAACCCTTTAATATATGTACTGTAATCCACAATCTGGAAGGAAAAGAGAAAGAGATAGAGAGAAAGGGAAAGAAATCAAGAACCTGCCATGGAGGCAGGTATGTATGCGACCAACCCAAATATAACAATCTTTGTAATTGCATATTTCACGGTGGTATAATAAAATACTTTAAAAAAATAAAAATATAAAAGCCAAAAAAAGAAGCAGAAAAATTGATGGACCAGATTGAGGCATTTGCCATAGAAATTGATGAGAAATGAAAATGGGAACATAAGAAGACACTTCCATAAGCTTCTAGGAGGTACTTTCATAGGATGACATGTAACCCTCTGCTCCGGGTCTAGAACATGGACTTGCTTAGCCGTCTTTTTGTTTGAAGGGGGATGTGTCTTTATTTGGATGTGAGGTGATGACAGTGATCTGCGTATTTAGTCATATTTGGTGGTTTGCCCGGGGTTTGACCTTTAGGTAAATTACCTCCCTTAGAGCTGTGACGGGAGGAACTTTGACAAAGTCCGTTCCGTTGTCGCAAGGTAGCAGAGGCCAGCTCAGCAACAGGAACTGAGCAATGCTTTGAAAAGCTCCTTCAACTAGGGAATGTGGTGGATTCAGAATCAGAAGTAGTGTCCTGGGTCATGCCTTTTGGGCCTAGATGCGGGGCATGGAGAACCCTACTTATTTGACTTTATGTAAGGGAGACTGGTATGGTCTATCAAAGTCTATCAAAAGGTTCAGTCAGAGATATAGCACAGGGGTTAAGGCACTGACATTGAATGTGGCTGATCCTGCTTCCATCCCCAATACCACAAAAGGTCCCCCAAGCACCTCCAAGAGTAAGCTCTGAGCACTACTAGGTGTGACACCCCTTAACCCCCATTAGCACACCCCCAAAAAAGTTTGTTATAAAGCAGAGTTTGGGAGCCAAGCAGATGGCCCAAAGGACTGGAGCACACACTATGCTAGCGACTTCTGCCCTACGTGGTCCCCAAGCACTGAAAGGAGCAAACCCCCAAGCACCGAGTTGGGAATAGCACCCAAGCACAGCTGGAAAGAGCAGTCAAAAAAAGAAAAGAAAAAAAAGGACATAGACTGAACATTAGTATTAGCTCAGCATTGTAAGTGCCCAGTTTCTACAAAGATGGGGATCTTCCATAGATGAGGAGGTCAAAGGCCTCCATGATCAGACATGTCCAAAACTCTGTCCTGCCATAGAGTGACCAGTAGCCCAGGATCGCACAGGCACCACCACATGTCCACTTTGTGGTTAAACATTCCCAGACCCTGCAGGAATGGTGGCCCCCAGGTAGACACAGAGGTTAAGAGGTACACAGGGCCCAGACCTAATAATTACCTGTGGTCACCAAACCAGAGACCAGCTCCGGGGCAGAGAGCCAGGCAGCCAGGAGAGTGAAGACGTGCTGGGATTCAGGGCTGCTGGCAGGGGAAAGGGAGTGTGGTCAGGACCTGGGGCCCCCTCAGCAGTTCACACCAGGGCACTGCCCAGTGTTGCTGGCAAGGTAGGGACAGTGGGCAAGACAGCTGGGGAGGCCCAGCATGGGGTTCCAACACGCAACAGCACTGCAGCAAGGCGGGTCCCTGGAAGTTGGGGAAGCTCCTTCAGGAGGTGAAAGTGCAGAGGAGCCCCCCCTACCACAATCCCAGAGTCTGTCAAGATGCCAGAACTTTTTTTTGTTGCCATTTTTATTTACTTGCTCCTGTACTAAAAACTTCAGAGCAGGGTGAAGTTGTGGGCCTAGCAGCTTAGAATTAAGAGGTGTCTGGGGGTCGGGGGATGAACATGGGGAACAGGGTCATGTGCTTTCCATATCTTCCCACTTGCAGGTTTGAGTCGAGATGGACATGTTGACTGACAGCTCACACAGATGGGTCCCTGGAGCCCATGAGAGCCAGATGTTCAGATGTTGTCTTCTATCAGGCCTAGTAAGTCCTCCCATATACGCATGTCCTGACTCAAGGGGCCCTAGGGCCAAGGAGTCTGCAGGTGTGAGGTCCTGATGGGAGGGAAGCCAGCCTTTCTCAATTGATGTTCAAAAGTTCAAAGACAGGACCAGAGGGTAGTACAAGGAGTCAGGCAGTTTCCTTGCAAGTATCTGACTGCAGCTTGACCCCCTAAGCACTGCCAAGAGTGACCCCTGGGAGTCAGGAGCAGCTCCTGAGCACTACCAGGTACGACCCAAAGTCCTACTCCCAACATAAATGAAGATAATATATTTTTTAAAGCCAGAGGCCCTCAGTGCCAAGGATGTGACTCAAGTGGAAGAGCATATCTTGTGTCTCCACAGCCCGGGCTCAGTGCTGAATGTGTCCTCCTTGGCCATACACTGCCTTCTCAGGCTGCCTGATAACAAGCCCCGTCCAGAGAGCGAAAGATGATGCTAGAGGAGGTGCCACAGGGCTTTCGAGGCCAGTGCAGGGTATTGAGCAGTTTGCTCCTAGGCAAGGCCTCAGCTTAGATTCCTGCCTGCCTCACAGTGCAGGAGGCCCGGTGTAGCTCTCCAGTCCCCAGGTCTCCCACAAATTCCACAAACAATGGTCCTTCCACTAAATATCCTCCCGCTGAATCCCTTCTCCAGTGACAGTAGAGGATTCCCGTACTGACTAGCATAAGCCCTGGCTAGAGCATGTGCCAACAGATTCCAATTTATGCCAGTTCCTTGAAAAAGCTATAGCAATATACACATAGATGAGGAATAACCATATATCTAACCCAAGTATACATACCATATATATTATTTCTATTTTATCTGAAAATGATCAGAGGGCGACTGGGGAGATAGCTCAATGGGCTGGAGCACACGCTTTGCATTCGTGAAGCCCCGGTTCAATCCCTGGCGTTACATAGATGCCCAATCACTGAACTTGGAGTAGACCTTTAGCACCTCTGTTGGAGGACAGGTTTAGCTATTCTGGGAGTTTTGTTGTTTTGTCCACTCCCAGCTTAATCTACTTAAGTCAAGGTTCATTCTAATGAGATTTCTCTTCTATGTAAACACTGCTAGAGGGTGCGGCAGTTACAGAAGTCACCTTGATTGAATAACTTCTGACTTATACATCTACTAAGACTTCTATGTTTTCTAGATTGGGCACAGCTCCTCTTTATACCCACTGCACCCAGCGTGGGACATTTCGAATTTACCAGGAGACTACCACCCTGGCTACGTTGAGACTATAGGAAGACTATAGGAAGGATCATACTAGTTTGCTCTAAGCAGGCAAGAGTGACCCTTTCAGTACACGAGAACAAGATACTCAGAATCACCCTGGTGCAGATAATAATAAGAAGGACCTTGTGGGTACCATCTAGATTACATGAAGCTCGTGAAGTTAAGATGTATTACTTTATATCAGCTCTCTCTCCAGTGTTTTACATAAGAGATAATCTCCTTAGTCCTTGGCATAACCTTTGTTTATACCTGCAATAAGGTGTGGCACTACACTCTGTTTAGGGTTCTTTGTTGACATGACAACCTCCCGATTGGATTACTTTGGTGTATATAAGGGGCTGACTTGAGGCCCCTTCACCTTTGGCTTTTGGTTCCACAGCCTTCAGCTTTTGGCTCCTGCGGCTTTTGGCTTTTGGCTTTTGGCCTTTTGCTCTTTGGCCTTTTACTCCTTCTGGGTAGGACTCAGCTCGGGTGAGATCCTCTCTCTTTGGTGGGAGACTTAGGCTCTTTTGTATGGTCCAAGTTCGGACCAGAGCTAGAGTTTGTTCATTATATTGGAGTGCTGTGGAAGAGTTTTTGTACTATTAAAAGCCATTTTTGGAACTGCACCGGACTCGTGAGTTTTCATCTGTTCTCCCGGCGTCCTCAGAGGTAGAAGACAACCTCTGTCCTGACACTGTCGGGGACCCCGCGGCGTTCCCGACACACCTCCAGGTGTGGACTAAAAACAAAAATTTAATAAAAGATGGTTACTAGAATGAAGTGGGATATAGAAGTTATGAATTAACACAATGAACACAGGGGCCGGAGCAATAGCCCAGCGGGTAGGGTGTTTGCCTTGCACGCAGCAGGCCCATGCCGGCCCAGGTTCGATCCCTGGCATCCCATATGGTCCCGAGCACCGCCAGGAGTAATTCCTGAGTGCAGAGCCAGGAGTAACCCCTGAGCATCACGGGTGTGACCCAAAAAGCAAAAAAAAAAAAATAAAGAACACAAAAATTAGGCCTTCAGAGACAGCCATGTGAGCTAGAGAGCAGCTCATATTCTGCATCTTAATATTTAAAAAATGTACAAATTTTTCAATCAAGGTTGAGGAGATAATTCAAAGGGAGGAGCACATACCTTGCTCACACCAGGTCCTGAGTTCAACTTCCAGCACAGTAAGGTCACTTGAGTACCTCCTAGTATAGGACTAGCGACCCCAGCACCTCCTCTCTGAGCCTTTCTATATGGCTGGACCCAAGCACCTCACCATCAAGACTGAATCGAAGGCCTAGTAGCATAGGGAGAGAAACCTGGGTCCCTGAGCTCAGCTGGGAAGGGCCCACAAAAATCTTCAAACTAAAGAAGAAATTAGTAGAATTGTAATTTTAGGCTAGTCTTGGTCATTTCCTTCATTAACTTTGATAAGCCAAGTGGTCATGCAAAAAAGGAATTAAATAATGTACTCTGCAATATGTTCAACACCTATTGTTCACAAATATCTGAGCCACTCCCTTTAAAATAGTCCTGTGATTATTTTTAAGTCATTAAAAATTTTCAATAAATTCTTAGATGTAAACTCGTTGACCGCAACCCAGCAAAACAAATAATTAGTAAGAAAAATATTAAATAGTAGAATCCAAATACCAGGAAATTAAGCAATAGTCTTCTAAATAACTCTTGGGTAAGAAAGGAAATAAAACATGTAATTAAATAGCGTTTTAAATATAATAATAACAATAATACCAGGTTTCAAAATTATGGCGTGTGAGAAAATAGTCAGAAAAATCATATTCTCAAACGCTATTTTTTAGAGTCTCAAATGCTATTTTTTTAAAGCAGTAGTGAAAATGAAACATTCATCTGAGACCAAAAAAAATGTTTTGCTTTTTAAAAAAATATATTTATTTTCCCCTTTCTCTTCCTGTGATGACCTGGGGTCCACACACTTGGTTGCAGTGTTCTGGGATAGGTGGAACCCGTTCACTCTAGTTGCTGTACTTACACACACACACATCACACCACACCACACCACACCACACCACACCACACCACACCACACCACACACAAAGAGGTTTGCTATGTGCTGGTTCTCACACACCTGTAGTTCTGGGATGCCACAGGCAGGGTTATTGGGATCACAAACAACATGTGGGAATGAGGTCTACAATTATTACTGGTATTTGGCATATCAAATATGACATGGATAGCTTGCCAGGCTCTGCCGTGCAGATGGGATACTCTTGTAATCACCTCTAATTTCGAGCATTGATTGATGAACCGTGCCGCGGCAAGGCGGCTGCACAAGCGGGCTTGTGATCAGCTCTTCTGTTGGGTGGGGTGCTGATGAGTGGGGAGTCTGGATGTGGAAAATGGTGGCCCTCATGGTGTGGGGGTTCCTCTGGCTTCTTGCAAGGCTCTGATGGGGGTGGCGGGCCAGGGCTATGACCCGTCTTCCCTCCAGGGCACCTTGTGATCAGCTGGGCACAGAGAGAGCCAGTAGCAGTTCTGCCCGGGGTATGTGTGTCTTTGGATCAGGATTCCTGGGCTGGGCTTGAAAAAGAATGCAGCAGGGTGGGTTCTGATGCGTGGTTTGAGGCTCTTTATGTTCCTAGAGCGAGCAGATGCCCTTGAGCTACACTAGCATGTGACAGGATGCATGGAGATATCACTGGTGCTTGTTGGAGCAAATCAATGATCAACGGGAAGACAAGTGATACAAGTGAAGTGATACAACATGTGGGATGGAGACTCTGATTGAACTCATAGCCTCAGGTGTGCAAGGTCCCATGTTTAACAACAAACTACCCCCTGTTGTTTGATTTTTGTTGGTAAACTAGAAAGGGTGGTTTTACCTCTCCATACACCTGCCATATACTGTGTAGTCTTTTTTTTTCCAGCTTTAGCAAAGATCGACAAAAAACTGATAGTGTGATATTTGTAGATATTGTGAAATAACCACAATCAAGCTGGTTAACATGTCCATCACCTTTCATAGTTACCATTTTCTGTTTCTCTTTTTTCTGTGTTTTCTAGAATTCTTAAAAACTACTGAGACGTGTTAGGGTATGAAAATAAAGTGTTTATTGGGTCTTGCCATGCCAGGGACTACCAGGGTACTCCTGTGTTGCTTGGAGGAATCCAATGCAACACTCATGCTGCTTGGGGGAGAATACAGTGCCGGAGATAGAACCCAAGAACTGTGTCTGACAACCCTGTCCTGTTCCTTCAGCCTAATTAAACTTTTTTTTTGATTTCTAAAGATATACCATACATTTGTACAGGGATAAAAATGGTCACTCAATTTTGGTGATGAGAATCATGTAGTATATGCAGATAATGTTTTATGATGTAATAAACCTGAAGCCTATGGAATGTTAGAAACCAATGCTATACAAATTAAAAAAAAATTAAAACTTTAAAAATTGCATGTGGCTTACATTATAAGCACTACTAGATAATCTGAGCTGGAAAATGTGGTAGAGAGATAGGGTATTAAAATATGACATTTGATAAAATTGCCAACGGAGTAAATTTGGAAAATCAATGGTTCAAATACTAATCATTTGGGCAATCACTGGTTTAAAATAAAAAAAAAAATATTTTTAAAAAAAAGCCAACACATAAGATACAAAGATGGGTGCTCAGGTACAAATTTTGTAGAAGGATGGATGTGATGTGGAATATTGTTAAATTTCTACTTTCAAAAATATTTAGATAAAATAAAAAGCTCAGATATATCAGTGAAAAGAATTTTGGAGATTTGGAAAAATGGTGGGAGGTGAATAATTGCTGGACTTAATTAAGTATACATTTGCATTCACAAAGTAAGCACATAATTTTATGCTTTTTCCAGCCATTTGTAGCTGCACAAAAGTGTCCACAGTTGACAGAAATATGGATGCAATTTAAGCATAAAATTTTATCTTGTATCTAAATACCAACCTTGGCACTGAGCAGTGTTTTGCTCAGTGCCATTGATACAGAAGAAACCCAGAAATGCAGGCCGTATAACGGCCTGCATTATACAGCAGGCTGTGCTGCCTGTATAATAGCCTTCAGTGTTCTCTTAGAACTCTCTAGGATTCAGGAAGTTTCAGGCTGTATGGTCTGAGGCTCTTCGTGTTCTGGAGCAAGCAGATGCCCTTGGGCTACAATTGCTCGAAATCGATGAACAATGGGAAGATAAGTGATAAGTGATAAGTGATACTGAGACAAGAGAGATAGCACAACAGGTAAGGACTTGCATACAACCAACCAGGGTTCGATCTCCAGCTCTTTGTACAATCTCCTGAACATGGCCAGGACCCATTACTGAGTGCGGAGTCAAGGGTAAGCCTGAGCACTCTTGGGTGAGGCTTAAAATCAAAATTTTAAAATAAGCACCTGCTGAAACAATTTCACACTTGCAGTACAATTATGTTAACTAGAGTCCCATATGCTGTCCTTTATATTATCTTTACTTTTCTGTATTCCTCTTGTATAACTAAAACCACACTTTTGACCATTTTCCTCTTTCTTGTCCCCTCTCTGCTTCTATGAATTTATCTATGTTCAACAAAGAAGGAAAGTGTTTATTTATTTATTTATTTGTTTGTTTGTTTGTTTGTTTTTGCTTTTTGGGTCACACCTGGCGACACTCAGGGGGTTACTCCTGGCTCTTTGCTCAGGAATTACTCCTGGCGGAGCTCAGGGGACCATATGGGATGCCGGGGACCCAGGTCGGCCACATGCAAAGCAAACGCCCTACCCACTGGGCTATTGTCCCGCCCCGGAAGGTGTTTTTTTTTAACTTGCAAAATAGGGGCTCAGAGGGAGAGTACAGCGGTGAGGTGCATGTGTAAGACCCAGGTTTAATCTCTGGGACCTGAGCATCACTTGTGTAGTCCTAGTGGTCTCTGGTACAACTAGGACCTAACCCTGAGTTTCTGGGAAGATTGACCAAGTGCTCATCGGGGAGGCCTCAAAATAAATAAAATGAAATTTAAAATACATATAAAGCTGTTAAATGTAATGTTAATACATATAAAGCTGTTAAATGTAATGAAAATATCTCAATGAATCAATAGAAATCACTTGTATCACTTGTCTTCCCATTGTTCATCTATTTGCTCGAGTGCGTGTCAGTAATGTCTCCATTCATTGGGAATGAGACTCATTATTGTTACTGTTTTTGGCATATCAAATACACCACAGGTAGCTTGCCAGGCTCTGCCAAATCAATAGAAATATCATTAATAAATATGAGTAAATCTAATGAATAAATTATGAATAAACCTAATACTTCTATTTAATAAATCAGGTCTAGTTTCTAGAAACAAAAACAATGAATTAGAAAATTCTCTAAAACTCTAGTGAATGACATAAACTGTATTGTCTAGATTTACTTCTTTTGCACATAGATTCTAGATTTATTATTCTAGAGTTATTCTAGGATCATATGTTTAGAAACAATCTTCACTCCACTAGGTTGGCCTCTTTGTTAAAGATCAGTTGACCATATCAATAAGAATCCATTCTGGGCTCTCTGCTACATCTCATTGAACTACTTACCTCTTACCAATCTACATTATCTTTATTTTTATAACTTTATACATCTTGAAGTTGTATCGTGTCAATATTCCAACTCTAGTCTTCAATTTTGTTTAGGCTATTTTGGAACTTTGATTTCTGTGAACTTTAGAACAGGCTTGTATCCTACAAAACAACTTGCCAAGATTTGGATTGTGATTGAATTGGATATAGAGACTCAGTTGGGGAAAACTGATATTAGTACTGAGTCTTTGGGTCCATGAACACAGAATAATCTCTCCATTTATTTATTTACTATTCAAGTGTGTTCAGGTGAGTTTCAAGATTTTTAACCATGAATTATGGCAGTAACTGTAGATTTGCTTTGTAGATATGAAGTTAACTTCCTCAACTTGGTAAAGAATTGATAAAATATGCCTCTATTTCTAGTTTATCAAGAGTTTTAGCCACAAATACATAGTAAACTTTGTCAAACTCTATTTCTGTACATAATTTTTCACTATCACTATCACTATCTTCCCGTTCATCATCTATTTGCTAGAGCGGGTGCCAGTAATATTCTCCATATGTCCTGTCTCATGCTAGTAGAACCCAAAGGCATCCGCTTGCTCCAGTAACATAAAGAGCCTCAAACTATTATATTAGGTCATGGGAATGACCTAATATAAATGTTACTGGTATTTGGCATATCAAATACGACACGAGCAGCTTGCCAGGCTTGCCGTGCGGGTGGCATACTCTTGTAGTCACCACATAATTTTTATGACAATTTTTAGCATGTTGATGTGAGGAGTTATATTAATGAATTCTTCCAATTTTGGACCAGTCTGGGATGACTGAGATAAAGGTATACACAACTCACTAGAATTTGTGTATAATTCTTGCTATACATTGTTGGATTGAATTTTTTAATAATTTATTGAAGGTTTTCACATCTGTACTCCTCAGAGATAACAATCTATAGTTTTCTTGTCCATAATAGCATTGTCTGAGTTTGGTATTCAGTAAGTCTGGCTTCAGAATAAATAAGAGGTATCCTGCTGCTTCTAACCTCTGAAAGAGACTATATGGAATTGGTCTGAGTGTTTCTTAAATATTTTGGAGAACACACCAATGAAATCTGGATCTTCTTGCTTCTGTTATAGAATTTTATTAATCATTGGATCAACATCCTGAATAGATATGGTCCAATCCAGATTGTCTATTCAGATTGTATGAGTTCTGGGAGATGGGTCCATTACATCTCAGTTGCCAGATTTGGAGACATAATGTTGTTTATTTCCTTTTAATTTCCATGATATCCATAGTGATGTCCCCTATTTCATTTGTTGTTTGTTACCCTAACAATCTTTGTTCTCTCAAACTTCATTTTCTTTTTTGGGTCACACCCAGCAATGCTCAGGAACTACTCCTGGCTCTGCACTCAGGTATTACTCCTGGCGGTGCTCGGGGACCATATGGGATGCCGGGGAATCGAACTTTGGTCGGCTGCATGCAAGGCAAATGCCCTACCTGCTAGACTATCGCTCTGGTCCCTGTTCTCTCAAACTTTTCTCAATTGACCTGACTAGGGACTTATTAATTTTATTTATTTTTATTTTTTAAATATTAAAAACCATGATTGACAAATTTCCTCATAGTACAGTTGTCACAAGTATTCATTGTTCAACACCAGTTCCATCACCAATGTACCCCTCTCACCATCTAAGGCCACAGCCCACCACCCACTCCCCATTCCCACAGCTTGTTGCAATTACAATGATCATTACAATGTATATAAGGGCAAGGTCCAGGGAAGGATCTGACCCTAAGGTTGGTTGCTATCTAAGCCTGGCGGGGGCGCACAAAGCTGCCCTCACACTGTGGGTAGGAGCTGGCACAGCTGTGCGTCTATACCTTCTCTTCTCTGGCATTACTGATGATGGAGGCTGCGGGCTCGTAGCCATGTCCACTGAGACATTGGAGGTGGGGGGATGACAGGATGGCCACTCAAGCCCAGGCAAGGCCACTGCAGCCCATGTGTCTGCTGATCCTAGGAGCTCTGTGGATCCTGGCCAGGGACGGAGTCAGTTTCCCCCTCTCATTGCTCCATGGCCTGCTACCCATGGGTAGGAGCTGCTGTGCTACTGGACCTTCCCTTCTCCAGCATTATTGATGGTGGAGGCTGCCGAGCTCATCTTTTATTGATATATATATCAATAAAAGATATGGGAGCTCGGCGGCACCAGCGGAGGCTGAGGTGGCTGAGGCGGCGGGCCGGGAAGAGCCCCGGAGGTGGCGGACGAGGCGCCGGGGGCCCCCCATGGACGGGTGTGTGGGAGCCCAGCACAAGTCCTCGGGCAGCCTCAACAAGAACTCGGAGGGCACCGGAGTTGCTTTAAGTCGGAACCAGCCTTTGAAAAAGGAGAAACCCAAATGGAAAGCGATTACCCCCATGACAGACGGCCAGCTGCGTAGCAAGAGGGACAAGTTCTGGGACACTGCCCCAGCCTTTGAGGGTCGCAAAGAGATCTGGGATGCGCTGAAGGCCGCAGCACATGCGTTTGAGAGCAATGGCCATGAACTGGCCCAGGCCATCATTGATGGTGCTAACATCACATTACCACGGTGCACTCACAGAGTGCTATGATGAACTGGGTAATAGATACCAGCTTCCGTGTATTGCTTGGCACCACCCATCAACATGATTGAGGAAAAGAGCGACCTGGAGACTCTGGATATTCCCGAGCCACCCCGCAACTCCGGGGAAACTCCGGGTATGAATGTCAGCTCCGTTTGCGCCTGTCCACAGGCAAAGACCTGAGACTCGTGGTGCGCAGCACAGATACCGTGTACCACATGAAGAGGCGGCTGCATGCCGCAGAGGGCGTGGATCCCGCAGCCAGCGCTGGTTCTTCTCTGGCAGGCCACTGACCGACAAAATGAAGTTGGAGGAGCTCCAGATCCCGAAGGACTACGTGGTCCAGGTGATCATCAGCCAGCCGCTGCAGAGCCAGGCGCCGGTCGAGAACTGAACTGGCCTGTGGTCTGCTTCCCAGGCCCCTCCCATTCCTTTGGATCACTATCATTTCATACTCTATGGCGTGAAATTTACTTTCACTGCTCTGAATTCCCTATGAATGGATTTAATTCTGAGGAATTACCAGTGAAAAAATTCCATCTGTGATGGAGACCAACAAAAATGATGAATAAAACACAAAGAGCCTGCCTTGGAGACTCCTGTGATCACAGTTTCTCTTTGGAGAGGCAGTTAAGAAGTAGACAGTAGACAACCATATACTTTAAAATGCCCAACATCTATGTTATGGCCATGTTTAAATGATCTGAACTGTCCATAGAATGCTGCCTCCATGAAGAACAGCACCGAGCACCTTTTGAATACTAAATTGAAAAATCAGATGTCCTCAATAAGCATGACAAAACTTGAGCCTTTAAATGGAAGCTCAAGGGGCCAGAGAGAGAGCGTGCAGGGTGGGTAGGGCACTTGCCTTGCATGTGGTCAACCCCAGTTTGATCCTGGCACCACATAGGATCCCCTCAGTACTGCTAGGGGTCCCCTTGAGCACAGAGCCAGAAGTAACCCCTGAGCAGCAGGGGGAAAAGCTCCACACCCTCCTCCCTGACCCCCAGGTTTGAAAAGAGCAATAGTTGAGATTCGTTTCTGATCTGGTCTTAACTTTTGCTCGGTTACTATTTAGCCATAAAGGAGTAGAGACTGAGAAATTGTGTTTCAGTATTGCTTTCCCCACCCTGTATGTCACGCTCCCTGTTGACATTCACAGTCAATTTTGGTGCCTTCCAACAGTTGGTGGTGGGCACCCACCCAGAACACTAGGCAATAATTTAGTGAGTGCAGCCAGAGCTCTGATTATCAGCTGATGCTCAGTTGCAAAGTCTTTCTTCTTGCTGCATAGGTACTCTGAAATGCCTGTAGGACGAAGCTATCTTAAGGGCCAGATGTAAGAGCATCCCTGCTATAGAAACCCTTCACTGATCTACCTGCTCTGCTTGGAACTTTTCATAGCAGTCTGGGCCAGAGCGTGCCAGGAGCCAAGGGTAGCTGTTGCTGCTCTAAGATGCGACCCCTTACTCCACAGTTTGAGGGGAGGACATAGCGGGAGCCTGTTTTGTCTGTGCCTGGGAGATTTGTGCCTACTTTCAGTTCTTTTAGAGAAAAAATTCAGCTCATAATCTACAGTGTGAAAAGTTTACCAAGTTCACTTAAACATCAGCAGTGAAACTAAATGACACAACATTGCTTTATGCTTTAGTGCTCTCCAGTTCACTGTTACCTCTAATCATGGTGGATGATCATTTTCCTCTTATCTTTCCTAGTGAAGAGGCAGATTAAGAACCCACTGCAGGGGCCTCCGGCCCGTGCGGTGGCTCCCGCACCCATGGGCGCTGCCTGGCGGAATCCGGGCCGGGCGCGCCTGGCACTCTGCCTCGCGGGCTTGGCGCTGTCGCTGTACGCGCTGCACGTGAAGGCGGCGCGCTCCCCGGAGCCACGGTTACCGCGCGTTCTGCGACGTGGGCGCCGCGGTTAGCTGTTCGCGCGTCTTCTCCTCTAGGTGGGGGCGGGGCTTCGGGCTGGTGGAGCATGTGCTGGGCCCGGACAGCATCCTCAACCAATCCAACAGCATATTTATTTGGCTGCATCTTCTACACTCTGCAGCTGCTTCTAGGTTGCCTCCCGGGGCCGCTGGGCATCTGTCCTGCTGGTGCTGAGTTCCCTAGTGTATCTTGCTGGTTCTCTCTACTTGGCCTGGATACTGTTCTTTGTCCTCTATGATTTCTGCATTGTTTGCATAACCACTTATGCCATCAATGGGGGTCTGCTGGTGCTCAGCTTCCGGGAGGTCCAGGGAGCCCCAAGCAAGGCCAAAAGACACTGAGTGCTCCTGCCTCAGCCAGGCCGACCTCATCTACTCTGCTTTGGCATGAGCCTTGCTCAGTGGGGAGCCCATCTGGCCCCTTAGACACTGCAAGCCCACCTAGGACAATGGACCAAATGTGCTTTCTCTTTCCTCCACCCCAATGCCTCTGACTCTGTCCCAAAAGGCTGATTCCCAAGTTCCTGCCATTGCCCAAGGATGGAAGGTTCTAAGCGATAAAATTACTTAAAAAAAACAAAAAAAAAAAAGAACCCACTGCAGGGGCCAGAGAAGCCACTTGCCTTGCATACAGCCAGCCCGGGTCCCATCCCTGCTACCCCATATGGTTCCCCGAACCTGCCAAGCGTAAGACCTGAGCACAAATGGGTGTGGTTCAAATACCCAAAACAACAACAAAAGATCTGCAAGTCAGAGAACTGATTCTTTTGTACAAAGACTAGAATAGATCTACTCTAATTTCTGATCCAGTTGAAGCCTTTACGAAGGTGGTTCCATGGGTGATAGGTAGGAGGTAGTTCAGTGGTAGTTAAATATGTGCCCAGGGTTCATTCCTGGGCAAAACACACACACACACACGTACAGCACACACACACACATGCACACATACACACACATTCCATAAGTGACTATCACATGATCTCTGTACTCCCAAGATTCCATGGTACCCAAGAGCAGAGGCAAGAAGGCTCTTGCAGCTGTTCTTGGTTGGGAAATAAACCTCCAAACCTTTTGGGCACGAAACACCATTATTAATTTTAACAGCAAAATGGAAGTGCTAATTAGTTTGAATGTAATGTTTAAAATGGTATTACATTTCCTATAGCCTGACTAGATATATCTATAATTGTAACTTAACCAATGTTTCTTCTGAGAGCTTTAACTACTCCCTTTTTTATGCAGTCATTTTTAAAGATGGCGGCTACATTTAATTTCGGTTTGCTGGTAACAGCTGCATGCTTGGAAAAGCATTGTTTTGCTTTGGGAGGTAGATGTCTGAGTGTGTTTCGTGGAGGGTCTGACTTCAGGAAGTTTCTGTTTGTCCACTACAGTTCAGTCGCCACCTATCTTGTAGTTTGTCAGCCAAGAGGAAAAAGTGTTCAAAACTATTTTTCTTAAGTTTGGTGATATTATTAATCTGTGTTTGGAGAAAGGTATTTTATGTTGAGGATTTGAGCTCTCTTAAGAAGTCATTTTATTTTAAAGGAACATATACTTTGAATAACAATTTTTTGGGGCATGTTTAACTAACCTAGGTGAGAAAAGCCATGGTGCTGTTCTTTGTAAATAGATTGATATAAGATTGGACCGATACTTGATGTATACAATTTTAGTATGTAGGGGTTTTGTGCTTTTTTAAAAAAAAATGTTCAGTTTTTCTCTTTGTCTTTTCCTTTATTCTGGGTTTTTATTTTTTTTTTATCTTTATTTTTTTTTATTTTTTTTTTTTTATTTAATTTTATTATTTTCCCCCCAAATATCATTACACCATTTTAGACATACAATTGAAAGATGCTCATGTGGAGTCCTGGATCCACAGTGTTCCAACACCCATCCCTCCACCCAAACCCATCTACCATCACCAATGTCCCACCTCCCTCCCCCTCCCGCACCTCAACCACTTGGCAGATTCTGCATGTCATTTCCTTCATCTTTATATCTCCTTCCCGATAAACTTTCCTGCTCTTCGTGGAATACAGTGCATTAAAAGACATTACTGTTTCACTATTTTTAGTGGACCCTGCCGCAAGCGGCCGCAATCTGGGCTCAAACTGGTCTTGCTCTGTTGATCTGGTCGTGAGGCACTTTCTCAGCGTCCGGACAGCGAAGATGGTGGCTAGTGTGATGGGCGAGTTTCATCCGGCTGCTTCGGGACCCCCAGAGGCGATGGGCCAACACCCAAAACCCATCTGCCCTCCTCGGGATCCCATCGTCAGCTGGGCTCAGCGCGAGCGGGCCCAGCCTCCCCAGCGCTGCGCAGCCGCATACGGTCCCGGGCGGCTCCTGGGCGGGCCACCAGACTCGACAAAATGGAGGGGGAAACCCTGACTCCATCTGCGAATTCCAGGATTCCCCGGGAGCCCCCCTGGGCCCAACTGGTCTTGCGATCCGAGGCATTTCAGCCTGCCGGTCGCTCGTTGACGGCGGGCAGTTTCCAGCGCCCGGACAGCGAGATGGTGGCTAGTGATGGCGAGTCATCCGGCGCTTCCGGGACCCCCCGAGGCGATGGGCCACACCCAAACCCATCGCCCTCCGGGATCCCACGCAGCTGGGCTCGGCGCGGCGGGCTCCAGCCTCCCCAGCGCTTGCGCAGCTCTGCATACTGGCTCCCGGCCTTATTCTGGGTTTTTAATTGTTATTCGCCACAAGGATAATCTTCTGCCTTCTAGTAAAACCTCTAAAAAGGTTTTTCTCCTTTTAAGAAAAAAAGATATATATTATATATAAAATATATATAATATATATCAATAAAATATATATTATAGATTAAAATATATATTATATATAAAATATATATATTTTTTTGGATCACACCGGCAATGCTCAGGGAGTTACTCCTGGCTCTGCACTCAGCAATTACTCCTGGCAGTGTTCGGGAACCATATGGGATGCCAGGCATCGAACCTGGGTCGGCTGCATGCAAGGCAAATGCCCTACCTGCTGTGCTATCACTCTGGCCCCCATTATTGATATTTTTAAGGACCATTTATGGTTTTGTTTTTCTATTTTATGTTTTTTTATTCTAATGATTTATGCCCTGTTTCTTCCTATTTCTTTTATTTTGCTTTCTTTGAATTTAATTTGTTTTTCTTCAAGTTTCTTAAGATGGAGATGTAAACGTTAAATTTTAAATACTTCTTTTCTAACACATATTCAGTGTTCTAAGTTTCTCTCTATGCACTATTTTCACTGTATCTTAAAATTTTAATAAATTGCTTTTATTTTTATTTAGTTCAAAATCTTTTAAAATTTCTCTTGGTATGACTCCGTGTGTTTTTATACATCTGTTGTTTAATCTCCACATGCTTGATAATTTTCCAGTTATCTTTCTTTTTGATTTTGGTTTAATTCCATTGTGGTCTAAATGCAGATCTTATCTATTTCTATTCTTGTACATGTATTTGTTAGGTATGTTTTATGGCCAATACTATGATGTTTTGAGATCATAGTTATGTTGATGCAATTCAGTGTGAATTTGAGAAGAATGTGTATTCTGCTGTGATTGAAGTAATCTATGGATGCTAAACATTCATTTGATTGATGGTGTTATTGAGTTCAAAATGCTCTAATTGACTTTCTAACTACTGGGTCTGTCATTTCTGATAGAGGGTGTTGAAATGGCTAATCACAACAATAAAATAATCTATCGCTCATTAAAATGATAGGCTCTGAATTTAGGAAAACTCAGACCAAGAAAATTGGCACTAGAAGTGGTTCCACAAAGGAGATCTTTGGAATAGAATTTATAGATGGTTGGCTCACAGGTCACATAGCTGTCTGGTTCCCAACAGTGGAATAGCTGTAATTTCTAACATGTATTGGCATCATAATTCGTATTACTCTTACCCATGGCTGATAGGGCCAGAGAGATAATAGTATGGGTAGGGTGTTTTATTTTACATGGCTGACTTGGATTTGATCGCTGGCACCCCATATAGTCTCCTGAGCCTTCCAAGAGTGATCCCTGAGTGCAAAGCCAGAAGTAAGGCCTGAGCAGTGCTGGATGTGACTTCAAAACAAACAAAAAACTACCAGTTACTTGGGATGTAATAGTAATCTTGAAAAAAGATTCAAACAATTAATTGAAGTGTTATTTCACACTTTTTAAATTTTTTTTATTTTTTTTTGCTTTTTGGGGTCACACCGGCAATGCTTAGGGTTTCTCCTGGTTCTGCACTCAGGAATTACTCCTGGCAGTGCTCGGAGGACCATATGGGATGCCAGGGATCGAACCTGGGCCGGCACAGGCCGGCTGCATGCAAGGCAAATGCCCTACCCGCTGGACTATCGCTCCAGCCCCCTATTTCACACTTTTAAGAAAAAATATTTTAAGCATTTCACTACTACTGACAATGCAAGATTATAAAAGACTTTCTGATTCATAAAAAAATTAAATTTATAAAGTAAAATCCAAATTAAAGAGTTGAGAGCTAGATCAATGCCACTGTTGAGTGTGGTGTAAAAACTAAAAAAAAAAATCATAATATATTAATTAGCTTAAAAAAGACAGACACAGGTCTAAGATGTGGTTCCGTAGAAGAGCACTTGCCTTACATGTTCAATCTCTGGCACTGCCAAAGTAAAATAAGACAAATTGAAGACCAATTAATTTTATTAGCACAAGGGGAAATTTCCTAAATAATATATTATAAAATCTTTCTGTAAAGTCTATTTTTTTTTAAGGATATGCCCCATAGCCTAAATAATGGTTTATTCTAAACCCCACTGGACAATCAGAATGTGGTCCAAGGAAATGCATCTCAAGGAGTAGCCAGGCCCTGAACACCGCTAGGCAGACCCCCTCTGAAAAATTAATAATGACATGTAATCTGACCTCAAAAAAGGGGTTTAACTTAACAAAATTCCCTGAAAATAGAAAAAAAACAATTGGTAGCAATCTAATTCTATAATAAGGAATGAATTGATGGGTATATTTATTAATATGTCAATATAGTTTATATACTACAATCCTACCAGCCGTTAAAGGAAACATTGCAAAAGCATATTTAATGACATGGAAAGACAGAAATGGATTGCTAAATTAAAAGTCAGTTTAGGGGGCCGGAGGGATAGCCCAGCGGGTAGGGCGTTTGCCTTGCTCGCGGCCGGCCCATGCCGGCCTGGGTTCGATCCCCGGCATCCCATATGGTCCCCGAGCACCGCCAGAAGTAATTCCTAAGTGCAGAGCTAGGAGAAACCCCTGAGCATCGCCGGTGTGACCCAAAAAAGCAAAAAAAAAAAAGTCAGTTTAGGGAGAGTTTCATGTTGAGTGAAATAGATCAGAGGAAGAAAGACAAATACTGATGACCTCACTTGTCTGTGGTATAGAGAGAAATAAAGCAAGGGAATAGATAGCACTGAATGATGGCAAACCCTTGGCCTTTGATTACAAAGTTGTGATTACCAAGCAGAGAGAGGGGAGAGAGAGAGAGAGAGAGAGAGAGAGAGAGAGTGTATGTGTGTGGTGGGGTAGGGCGGGGAGGTACAGAGGAATGACCAAGTGGACTCAGGGTACTAGAAGGACATCAGTGGAGGGTCAGGGGCACTTTGGTGAGGTGTGGTAACTGTATATCAAAACCATAAATGTCAACACTTGTAAATAGGTTGCCTAAACTACAACAATAAAGAATAAAAGCAAACAAGCTGCATAAGCCAAGTTGTATTCTGACTCCCAGAGCCAGAACTACAGTTAACATTATGAAACTCACACATAGTACAGGATTTTTGTCCTGAATTAGTCAAGTGTAGATTATCATGCTATATAAAACTAAAGAGATGTAAATTTATACGAAATCTTGTTAAAATGTTTTTCTATTATTTTTTCAACTATTATTTCTCAAAAAATTACCATTAGAAATTCACTGTGTCACTGTCTTCCCGTTCATTTTCGATTTGCTCGAGCGGGCACCAGTAACATCTCCATATGACCTGTCTCAAGCAATTAGAGCACAAGGGCACCTGCTTGCTCCAGGAACATAAAGAGCCTCAAACCATTCCATCAGGTCATGGGAATAAGGTCTATAACAGTCACTGGTATTTGGCATATCAAATACGACACGGGCAGCTTGCCAGGCTCTGCCGTGCGGGTAGCATACTCTTGTAGTCATCTAAAAATCCAGCATTTATTGATGAACCCGCTGCCACAAGCAGCCGCACGAGCCTGTTTTTTATAAAAATTTATTTTGCCAGACAATATGCACCACTATCTTTTGTAGAGCCAGAGAGATAGGATTGGGGTAAAGGTACTTGCCTTGCAAGCAACTTAGCCAAGTTCAATTCTCAGCACCACAAATGGCCCCTGAGTACTTCCAGGAGTGATTCCTGAGCACAGAGCCAGGAGTAAGCCCTGAACACAGTCAGGTGTGACCTCATACCTCCTCCAAAATAAACATAAAAAGTTAATTAAATAAGTTATTTGCAAGGGATTGAAACAAATTGGAAAGATATACACCAACATATACCAAGATATATGTCCATAGTTACCACTAACTTGTGAGATTTCCATTTAACTGACTTTCTATTACTTTGCTTTCTACCTTTCCAAAATCTCTTACAGGAAACATAGTACTTTTATAATTAAATAAATAAATGCCCAAACAAAAATAAAATCACTACTAGAAGGTCACACCCCACATGTAGCTCAAGTTCTTTCTGTCAGGCTTATGAGCTACCTAGGACAAAAGTCGCAAAAGGAAATAGAAAATGGAGTTATTATTCTTGTATTAATTACTATTATTATGGAGGCACAATTGCAGTCTGTTTGCGCCAAGTTCCTGTTATTACCTGAGTGCAAGTCTTCAGCGAATCGTTGTGCCCCTCTGGCCTGTATCATCAGCACCTCTCTGAGCAGCACACAAACAGCTTCCAGGTAAGGGAGAAACATGGATGGTCCTTCCTGCCTTCTGCAAGACAAGGGATTTCCCCAGCTCAGCAGCAGATCTGCAGAACTTCTGGGATATCAGCTTAGCTGGCAGGGTCCTAATGGTCTCTTTCATGTTGCTCTAAGCCCTGAACCAGGGAGCACATCCCCACTAGATACTTTCCTGTCCGAACTGCCTTTCTAACATCAGAAGGCCCCTCCTGATATCCAGTCAATTTAGCACCCCTGAAATTGCTGCTTCCTGACCTGGGTTAGACAAACACAACTTCTTGTGCTTTTCTGGTGTGACTTTGGGTTCCCCTGGAGGCTGCCACAGTTGTTCACCTTGAAAGAGAAATGGGGGCGGGGGGTAACCTTTGCATCTACAGGAGCCAAAGAAGATCCTATGATTCACTACTCCTCTTCCTCCTCCTTCTCCTTCTCAAAAGCCATATACCGTAAGTGTACAATCCAACACTTTTGAGCACATTTTTGAAGTTATGCAGTCATTACCATGGTCTAATTTTAGAACATTCCCATTTCCTCTGAAAGAAAGCCTGTACCAATGCACTGTCACTCTCCGGCATGCTCTGCTTTCTACCTGCCCCCTGGGCTGCTTTCTGTTTTGTACAGGAGCCAAGACTTTCAGGGAATGAGGCCTCTCTCCTGTTCGCTGAACGCACAAAAATGAAACAAAAGAAGGACTCCATCCTCAGGAGGCAATTTTATATTACATCTCCAACTAGGAACCAAAGTCTTAAACTGAAAATACATCTGCAGCCTACTACACTGTTTTCAATTAATTCTCTCATTACCCCCCAACCACTAACTTTCATGTTAATATCATCAAACTAATCCCTTAATCAGCTACCCACTTTTGCCTACCCCAAACATGTCCTTTGCTTATGTATATATAAATATATTCCTCAATCCACAAAGGAGACTGCAGCCATTGTGTTTTGATTAAACCCAGACAGAGAAGGTCTCTAATCTGTCCAGCTTGTTTGAATGATATTAACAAAAATTGTTGTTATCCAATCTGTTTCTCAGAAAATGCTTCCCCCATCCAAAGAGCCTGAAATTCTTTTTGGGGGTTAATGGAAGTGAGTGGAGAAGAAATTCTCCAAAACATAGACATAAAGCTCAGAAAAAGGTTTCAAAGTCCTCTGGGTTTATATATCTAAATCTAAAGTTCCCTCAGTCTCAAACCACCCCCACCACCTTCTCTCTCTCTCTCTCTCTCTCTCTCTCTCTCTCTCTCTCTCTCTTCTCTCTCTCCCCTCTCTCTATATATCTAATTTTAACTGTCTGATTTTTTTTTTTGGAAAACAGAATCAAGACAAGGAGCCTTCTAAAACACTTCAAATATAGGAAAAGGTAGCTTCAAAAGTCTTGGGAAACCAGGCAACCCCAAATGAATTTGATTTACAAGCAAAGAACAAAGCCTAAAGCTTGGCACCCTTCCCCCACCTGTTGGGCCCCTCCCCAACCTACTGGGGTTCTCCCACAGAGGTAACACTCTTTCTCAAGGAGATGAGAAAACCACTCCACAATCCTGTAATGAGACCACAGGTTCCACGTCTAAAAAATTATCAGGAAAGTAGATATAACTACAACTCTACTAGTTCTCCCAGGGAGTTTTACACCACTAGACTTGTTTCAAGCTGGACCATCCCTTATGGATCCTCAACATCCTGCCGGAGGGAGCCTACAGCACCCATGCACACGAGCACAAACACATGTGTGCAAACACGAATCCACGCACACAGCAGCTCCTTCCCAGGCTTGCCCCACACAGCCACATGCCATTCTTGCTGTGGCTTCTCCATCATACAGGTTTAGATGAATAACACACAGGGATTTTTGGTTCTGAGAGAGCTTGGAAATAGCCCCTCCTAACAAGCGAGCCTGGACAAAAAAAAATAAAAATCAATGATTCTTCCTAGTGCCATAAGAGGAGAAAGAGCAGATAGTGCCCATTTGCCTATAAATGGATGGACATGGAGAAGATTATGTTGAGCCAAATTAGCCAGAAGGAGAGAGACAGATACAGAATGACTGCATTTATTTGCATGGCATAAATATATATGTACATATTATGATACCAATATCCAAGGTCAAGTGAAACATATATCAGGAGGTCTTGTCAAAGGTGGAAATTATCACAAACGTGTGGGAGTCAGAGGTTAGGTAAGACAGAAAATGGAACAGAGTGCTAATAATTGTTGAGGGTACTAATGCCAACCTAGAACTGAGCATTAAATAGAGGCAAAAGGATACACATGCCAACCTCTTAATGTATGTTCTGTAATCCATAGTCTGGAAGGGAAGGAAAAGAGAAAGAGAAAGGGAAAGAAATAAAGAACTTGCCATGGAGGTGGGCTGGGGAAGGGGGAGGGAACCGGGGACGTTGGTGGTGGGAGATGGGCACTGGTGGAGGGACGGGTGCTGGAACACTGTATGACCAAAACCCAAATAGGAACTTTTTAATTGTATATCTTTTTATTTGTATATCTCACGGTGGTATAATAAAATACTTAAAAAAAAGATTGGAGTGACACACCAGGGAGGGAGTTCGGGAGTCAGTGCCAGGGCGGCTAACCCAGCTCTCAGTGAGAAATTGCTGGAGGCTTACTGCCAAAAACAGTGACAATAATGGACCTCATTCCCAATGAATGGAGACGTTACTGGTGCCTGCTTGAGCAAATTGATGATCAAGGGGAAGACAAGTGATACAAGTGATACTGTGAATCACTAAGAGATATTTAAAAAAATGTCAGGGGGTTCCCCCACAAGTTTGGAGCTTTACATCCCAGATGCTTCCAGGGTAAATATTGGAGGAACTCCACCCCACATCCCCACCCCCACCCACCACAGGCTTTGGCAGGGTGGGGTGGTGGACAAATGTAAGAAACCTTTCATTTCCTTATTTTGCTTTAGAGTCACACCAAGCAATGCTCAGTTATTACTCCTGGCTTTGCACTCAAGAATTACTCCTGGTAGTACTCAGGCACCATATTGGATGCCCAGGATTGAACAAGGGTCATTGGTGTTCAATAAGAAGGTAAATGCCCTACTAACTATATTACCACTCCAGCACTGAGGAATATTTTATTTTTAAATACCCTAGTGTGCTCTGTTCTCCTTGACAAGCCTGCCCTCAGAGGAAACCAGCTAACCTGGAGCTGAATTGCCAGAGGCTGGCTAACTCCAAAAGGGACATACTCAAGTCCTGCTCACTATAGTCAACCTCACCTAAGAAGAGAGGAGAAGAGTTTATTGCACACTGTGATGGTCACAATTCAGAGAAAAACCTCACTAAAGACTGGGAGCAAATCATGGGACTGTTGAATGCTTCCCAACCCCACCTTGTTCCACTATCGCATTTGACTACCAAGAAAAAGTTACAAATCAGACCCAAAGGCAAAATAATAGAGAAACCTGATTTGTAAAAGCACAGCAAGCATCAGAAGTAGATGTGGTATCTGGGGATGTGGCCCCTGTGGGAAAGCACATGCCTTGCATGTATGAGACATGGGTTTGATCTTTGACTCCCGGGTAGGTCTGGGGGGGATATTGACAGAGA
Source organism: Cryptotis parvus (assembly GCA_021461705.1). Lineage (NCBI taxonomy): Eukaryota > Metazoa > Chordata > Mammalia > Eulipotyphla > Soricidae > Cryptotis > Cryptotis parvus. The sequence continues at coordinate 47,907 of JAJIBD010002896.1, forward strand.
TGTTGGAATTATTAGGGCTAGAATTTGAAACAATTATGACTTAATTGCTAAGGTTTAGAATAGGTAAAGTAGGCACCATGCAAGACCAGATCTCCAATGTAAGCAGAGAGGTAGAAATTCTGAGAAATAAACAAAATAAATGGAAGGGAAAAGCCACTAGGGTAGAAACAAAGAATGAAGAACAGATGGACTTGCTAGTAGAATAGAAACATGGGAGGAAAGAGTCCTGTGACTTGAGAATATCTCAATAGAAACCTCCAAATCTAAAAAACAAAGAGAATAAATACTGAAAAATCAGAATAGAAGGACATGTCGAAGGACTCAGGAACAACTACAAAAGGCATGTGACGGTAATACCAGGAAAAAAGAAATGGAAGAGAAGAAATATTTGGAACAGTGATGACTGAAAATTCCCCCCTAAATCAATGACAAACAACAAACTTACAGATTCAAAAGCTCAGAGAACATCAAGTAGGATTAATGGCCCCCAAATTACACCCAGGCACATAATTTTCAAATTAGAGAACAACAAGGACAAGGAGAAAATTTTCAAAGATGACAGAGGGAAGGAAAAAAACCACTAAAAATTCCAGCCAACTTTACAAAAGTCACACAAACAAGAAGGTTGGACTAAGGGATCGAAATGTAATTCAGTAGGTAGAGAACATGTTTTTAAATGTTTTGATCCCTGGCACCAAAAAGAGAAGGAAAAGTCAGAGAAAGAAAATGAGATAGAGATGGGGCAGAAGAAATGATAAGATTTAAAAAGCAATTAAGTATTTGTGATAAGGGGGAAATGCTACCAAGCTAGAATTCTGTATCCCGTGAAGTTATCCTTTAAAAATGAATGAGAGATGAATTCTCAAACAAAAGCTGAGTGATTTTGTTGTCAGTATGTCTTCCACGGAATAAAGGTGAAAAGAAGTTCTAGAGAAGGAAGATAACATAGGTCAGAAACTCACAGCTACACAAAGAGAGGAAGGAAATCAAAGAAGGATTAAGTGAAGGGAAAATAGGGAAGCTCACAAAAGGCTTTGAGGTAGATATGTAGGTTGGGCTGGACTCAGATTTGGAGAAGACAGATTGAGTGTGGGTTTGCATTTTAAGAGGGGTCAAATGATGAAAAATCAGTTATCATGGAAAACCAATTAACTCTTGCAGAGTTTAATATTTTTAAAATGTGAACAATGAGGAGGTGGGTGGAAAATGGAGAAAGAGAAAACCTTGTATGTAATCAGATCCATTAGACAAGCCTCTTTCGTGCCTAGTAATTCACCTTCACCATATCACCCCAGAGCCCACAAATAAAAATCAATCTGCTTTGACAACCCAGAGTTTCCAGTGGCAGACTCCTGGATAGTCTTTCCAAAGACATATAAATAATGCATCTGGTCTCCAGTCTTTAAGAAGTTCTGCTGTCTTCAGATTTTCAGTCTTCAGATTCTTTTCATGGGAAACTATTTCTGGCAATCTATTGATCACTAGAAAGAAGAACTAATACATTAAAAATATTTAGCATTTTAATTTATAAGCTAATAATGTTGGCTTCCTGATGGACTATTATCCTTGGGTAGTATTTGGAAATTATTATTATCCTTTGGGTAATATTTGGGAATAAATCTATTTTCAGATTTTAAACACTTGCTTCATTTTTGGCAGAAAACATTTTTGTTATCCTATAGGCTTACAAGAAATAGGTTACCTGCCCATAGTAAATCAAGTGTCTTAAGTCTGAAAGTTTGTGTAACTATATATATATATGTATATATACACACACACACACATATATATATATACATACATACATAGATAAATACACATATGCATATACAAGTATATAAGGATCTATGCATTTACTGTTCTTGATCTTGTTGCCATGGATGCAGAGACAATTGGCTGGAGAATTCTTCTCAAACTGCACATTAAGAAACAGGTTAACTTGTGCAGTTGAACTAAGCGGGTTTTTTTTTGAGAAATAGTAGTGTGAATCTGGATATTGAGAAACAATTCACCCCAGGACTTACTGGACTGAGAGGCTCCCTGGGTCCCCTAAAAGGTCTTATTAATGTGTGGCTAAGCATCAATGCATCAACTCCCAAACTGAAATATCACTTTAATTTTATTTATTAAAAATATATTTTGCTTTTTGGGTCACACCCTGCGATGCTCAGAAGTTCCTTCTGGTTCTCCACTCAGGAATCATTCCTGATGGTGCTTGGGGACCATATGGGATATGGGGGATTGAACTCCCATATCAGCTGCGTCAGCTGGAGCAAGGCAAGCGCCCTACCTGCTGTACTGTTGCCCTGGTCCCTGAAAAATCACTTTAATATGTTTAAAGAGTCAACCACTCCCCTCCTCTCTCTGTACCTGTAATCTGGTGGATAGCATCACGGAGAACCCTTCTCAGGTAGGGATTCTGAGACTCCAGCCTTCCTGCTGTGGTGACTAAAGCTGGCTTTTGTTGTTGTTGGTCTTTGGCATTTTTCTTCTAATTTCTCTTTAATCTCTTATTTGACTTTCTTCTTTCTGGCATGGCTTCCGAAGAGAAGAAAAGTATGTTCTTAGTTCCTCTAAAGATGCTCCCTGGGGCTTTTTTCAGAATATTTTCTTTATATTTTTCCCTCTAAAGTTAAAAGCCATGTTATCATCAAGCTAGTAACAACATCCTAGAAAGTTTAAACAGAACATTGCGTGGATCTATAGATCTGTTCATAGCACTACTGCAGTTGTAATATCAGGGCGCTGGATAAGTTTGGATAAGTTTGGATAAGTTTGGTTTTAGCACTCACCAGGACAACAGTACCTATAACCCTGCAGAGCTATCAAGCTCTTATGAACAGTACTGCACTAGGTAGACTCTGTGCGTTGTGTACTCAAAGTACTTTTGCAGAGTATCTTTGCTCCAGATAACTCAGGAGAAGTTCAAAGGTTTGTGACAGCTTACATTTAGCTCTGTGGTCACTTAAGGGACCAAATAGTAGCAGGGATCAAACAGGGTTGATCACATACAAAGCAAGTGCCCCTATACTAGCTTACTAAAACTCTGGCACTGTGTTTGACCTTTTTGGAGGGCAAGAGTGTTGAGTCACAGTCAGTAGTATTCAAGGCTTACTCCTGGCTCTGTGCTGAGGGTTCACTCCTGGCAAGGCTTAGGAGACCACCTAAGGGGTCTGTGATAGAACAGCCTTACCAGCTGTACTGTCTTCCGGCACCGCTGAATTATTTGACATTTGGATAAAGGCTGATGACAGAATGGCAGCACTTGATGATGGCTGTGCAAGAGAGTGTCTTGGCCTGAGCAATTAATTGGGAGGTTGGCAATGCCATTTACTGGCATCAGAAGACGATGACAATTAGTTGCTGAACATTGATCTGCCTGCTCAGAACTAGAATTGTGACCTTTATTTTATTTTTAACATTTTAAAATTAATTGTTTTGTGTGACGCTAGGGATTCAACTCAGGGCCTCTCTCATAAACACTATCACTATCACTATCCTCCTGTTGATCATCTATTTGCTAGAGCGGGCACCAGTAATATCTCCATATGTCCTATCTCATGCTAGTAGAGCCCAAGGGCATCTATTCGCTCCAGGAACATAAAGAGTCTCAAACCATTATATTAGGTCATGGAAATGAACTAATATAATTGTTACTGGTATTTGGCATATCAAATAAAACAGGGCATCTTGCCAGGCTTGCCATGCAGGTGGCATACCCTTGTAGTCACCTCTAAATATACCTGAGCTGCACACTTGTCCCTAGGTGTTTTGTTTTCTAATTTAATTTTATTTTATTTGGGAGGAGGGTCGGGATCACCTTCAGACAAGCTAACTTTCAGAGTGGGGAGCTGAGTAGAACAGGCAATAGCCTCCTGGGACTAGAGGTAAAGCCCCAACCTTCATGAAACGGGAGCGCCTGCTTCCGTAGCTGGTATTTTGTCCGACTCATACTGAAAACAAGCAGGAAGAGACAAATGACCATGTCTGTAATTAAGAGTTGGAGGATTAGGCGGCTTCATTTAGATCACACAGTTGTAAATTACAGATTGCCTGCATCTGGGGCTCCACCCCTGCTGCGGGCTGCAGTGGCACTAACCTCATCGGGGAACTGGCGTGAAGGCTCTGCAGCACTGGAAAATGGGAGCTAGAGACACATCGTCTGTGTGCAGAGCACAGCTACTGTGATAATAGTCACCTGTTGGCGCCAATGTACTTTATGGATTCAGGTCTGATATTGAGATCTTTAATCCATTTTGATCTTATTTTTTGTGCAAGGTGTTAGACACAGATCCAAATTCATTTTTTACATGTAGCTGTCCAGTTTTCCCAGCACCACTTGATGAAGAGGCTTTCCTTACTCCAGTTTGGACTCTTTGCACCTTTATCAAAGATTAACTGATCATGTGTTTGAGGGTGGGTGTCGGAATACTCAACTCTATTCCATAGATCCACAGGTCTGTTTTTATTCCAGTACCATGCTGTTTTTATTAATGCTGCTTTGTAGTACAGTTTGAGGTTGGAAAAGGTGATGCCTCCCATCTTCTTTTTCCGAGGATTGCTTTAGTTATCGTGGGGAGTTATTATTCCATACAATTTCAGGAGACAACACTTTTTTTTTCAAATTAATTTATTTCAAAGCTTTTGCCACATGAAGTACCAGAGATACAAATACTCTAATAATTGGGCCGGAGCGATACCCCCATGGGTAGGTCATTTGCCTTGCATGCGGCCGGCCTGTGCCGGCCTGGGTTCGATCCCGGCATCCCATATGATCCCCGAGCACCGCCAGGAGTAATTCCTGAGTGCAGAGGCAGGGAGAAACCCCTGAGCATTGCCGGGTGTGACCCAAAAAAAAGCAAAAAAAAAGTCAATTCAGAAAAGTCTAAAATAAAAATATGGAGCAGATAAAATTATACATTCAGAAACTGCAATACATCATTGAATTATTTTCACCAGTGCTGGAGTTTTCCTTCTTGTGTAAAAACCATAGAAAATGAGTGAACACTAGCAAACTTTGCCACTATTTGATGTTTTCCTTTAGAGCCACTCTCTAGTCTTGGTGAAAATTATCACTTGTCACTTGTCTTCCCGTTGTTCATCAATTTGCTCGAGCAGGCGCCAGTAACGTCTCCATTCACTGGGAATGAGGTCCGTTATTTTTACTGTTATTGGCATATCAAATATAACACGGGTAGATTTCCAGGCTCTGTCGTGGCCCTGGGTTCATCCTAGGGAACCCAGTCTTTTTCTATGTCAGACCATCAGCCATCCAGGGCCCACAGGGCAGAGCCCTGTGGTATAGATAAGCCTGTCTCCTATCTATCACCTGTTGATACAGCTGGGCACAGCAGCCACACCTGCAACACCTCAAGGGGCAGGGATGAAAACAATAGAGACATTCAAACCTTATCCTCCTGAGTTCATCTGGCAATGGAGCCATGTACAGATTGCAGTAACTCAAATTCTGTTTCTATGTGCTTACAATAACCATGTTGTTGCTGCTCATTGTTAATTCAATTTAGGACAATATAGTACTTTAGAACAGTGGACTCAAAATGCTCATGTGCTCATGAAGCAGGATCAAATATTAAACATGGTTAGAAACTAGCTGTCCAGGGCCAGAGAGATAGTACAGCAGGTAGAGTACTTGCCTTGCATGCGGCCAACCAGGGTTCAGCAGCAGGCATCCCATATGGTCCCCTGAGCACTGCCAGGAGTAATTCATGAGTGCTGAGCCAAGAGTAACCCCTGAGAATCACCAAGGTGACCCAGAAAGAAAAAGGAAGGAAGGAAGGAAGGAAGGAAGGGAGGGAGGGAGGGAGGGAGGGAGGGAGGGAGGGGAGGAGAAAGGAAGGAAGGAAGGAAGGAAGGAAGGAAGGAAGGAAGGAAGGAAGGAAGGAAGGAAGGAAGGAAGGAAGGAAGGAAGGAAGGAAGGGAGGGAGGGAGGGAGGGAGGGAGGGAGAAAGGAAGGAAGGAAGGAAGGAAGGAAGGAAGGAAGGAAGGAAGGAAGGAAGGAAGGAAGGAAGGAAGGAAAGGAAGGAAGGAAGGAAGGAAGGAAGGAAGGAAGGAAGGAAGGAAGGAAGGAAGGAAGGAAGAAGGAAGGAAGGAAGGAAGGAAGGAAGGAAGGAAGGAAGGAAGGAAGGAAGGAAGGAAGGAAGGAAGGAAAGGAAGGAAGGAAGGAAGGAAGGAAGGAGGAAGGAAGGAAGGAAGGAAGGAAGGAAGGAAGGAAGGAAGGAAGGAAGGAAGGAAGGAAGGAAGGAAGGAAGGAAGGAAGGAAGGAAGGAAGGAAGATAGTAGAGCAATAGGGTGTTTGGCTTGCATGAGTGACCCAGGCTGGAACCCCAGTATTCCATATGTTTCCCCAACCTCTGTCAGGAGTGATTCCTGAGTTCAGAACCAGGAATAATTCCTGAGCATTGCTGGATTTGATCTAAAGACAAATGACAGACAAAAAAATCAACCTCTCCCTATTTTTCTTCATTTACCCTCAAGCCAGCTACCGACAACCCTCACTTTCCCCTTCCATTCCCATATTTGTTTTTTTTAAATGCACACTGCCTATAGGTGATACTGTGCAGGACTAGCTTTTGTCTGGCTTATTTCACTCAATAGAAAGGAATCAAGATCCATCTATGTTGTTACAAATGCATTTTGTTAATTCTTTCATCCATTGATGAACACTTAAGTCATTTTCATACTTTGCTCTTTCAAATATCACCGCACTGATTATTGGAGTACAGGTTTGTTTTATTAAGTACTTATATTTAATTTCCCTTTAGATATATGCCAAAAATGGGATTAAAGGGTAATATGAGAATTCTGTTTCCTTAAGACATCTCCATACTGTTTTCCATAGTATCTCTGTGGTTTACATTCCCACCTGCATTGCAAAATAGCAGCCTTTTCTAAACTTTCTTGCCAATGTCTGAAATCTCTTGGAAGTTTTTTTTTAATATTTTATTATACCACCATGAGATATACAGTTACAAAGATGTTTATAAGATGTTCATATTTTGGGTTTTGGTCATACAATGTTCCAACACCCATCCCTCCACCAGTGCCCATTTCCCACCACCAACGTCCCCGATTCCCTCCCCGTCCCTAGCCTACCTCTATGGCAGGTTCCTTATCTCTTTCTCTTTCTCTCTCTCTTTCTCTTTTCCTTCCCTTCCACATTGTTGATTACAATACATACATTAAGAGGTTGTCATATGTATCTTTTTGCCTATATTTAATGCTCAGTTCTAGGTTAGTATTAGCACTTTTGACAATTATTAGCACACTGTTCCATTCTCTGTCTTACCTAGCCTCTGACTCCCACATGTTTGTGATTATTTCCACCTTTGAACAAGACCTCCTGATTCTCTTGGAAGTTTTTGCTTGTCTTTTTTTTCACCACCAGCCTTCCAGGTAAGAGGTTATACTGCATTCGATTTTAATTTGCATTTCCCTGAAAACTGGTGGTGTCCAGTACAGTCTCACACTTGCTTTGAAAATAAGTCTCTTTGGTCCTCTGTAGATTTCCATTTCTATTTATTTTCTAAGCACCATAATTTACAATACTGTTAATGACAGGGTTTCATGCCTACAACATTCCAACACCACGCCCCTGCACCAGTGTCCTCTTCCTCAACCATTGTCTCAGGTCCCCTTCCGCCCACCCCACCCTTTTGGTAAGCTCACTTCTATAAACCAGTTAGTAAGGGGTTATTTGCTATTTTTTGCAATTGAACTTCATGTGTTCTCAAATATTTGTAGTATTAACTTATCAGATATGTGACTTGCAAATATTTTATCCCATGCTTAGGTTGAACTTTCTTTCAGTTGATTGTTGTTGTTGTTATTATTATTATTATTATCATTATTATTTTCTATCTATTTTTTTTTTGCTTTTTGGGTCACACTGGCAATGCTCAGGGGTTACTCCTGACAGTGCTTGGGGACCATATGGGATGCCAAGGGTTGAACCTGGGTTAAGCTGTGTACAAGGCAAACACCATACCCTATATACTATCACCCCAGCCCTCGGTTGATTATTTTTATTACTATACATATGCTTTTTGGCTTAATATATTACCACTTATTTGTTCTTTTTTCTTTACATTTGATGTGTAAAGAAAATAATTTTGTTTACATTTACAAAAATATTTGACATGTCAAATATTTTTTTAATTTCCAAAATCAAACTGAAAACATTTGCTGGCTATAGTTTCTTTTTAGGAATGTTATAGTTTCAGAACTTAAATTTTAGTCTTTAATTCATTTCAGTGTCAACTTACCTGGGTTTTGTCAGCAACTCTTTTTGCTCTCAGATGATTGTATTCCTTCATTTTGTTAATCTGGGGCATCACATTGACTTGAGGATGTTCAATAGTTCTTAGACTCCTCAGAAAAGTCCCACTTGATCATGTGTGCCTGGCCCTGTTTAATGCTTAATGTATTGTCACCAATATTTCACAGGCAATTCATTTGTTCAGTTTTGAGGTGTTAACTATAGAGGTTCCCTCCCTGCACCCCAATATTGTTAAGTCTTTACAGACTTGATGTTGGGTATCAGTCAGCAGAGGCTTTGCTGTGGTAACAATGACAGACACGTGTACAATGCATGTCTTCTTGTTAGCTACTGAGGACCAGATGACTTTCAGACTGTCTGGTCCAATCTTCAGTTCCTAACATGCTTTCACCTGACACAGCTCTATTCTACTGAGCTGGCACAGTTCCCCAATCGTTTTTTGTTCCCTAGAAACACAGAGACATCTGTAAAACTGCTATTGATAGTGTGCAAACTGCTATTAAGGATCTTCCTGTCCCCACCCCTGCCTGAAGTGTTTAGTTTATAAATATGGCACCTCCCAGGATATGGTGCAAATTGCTGGTTCTCCTTCCTTCCACCCATCCCCAACACATATATGCACTTTCTGACCAGTTATTTCCTGGTCAGATATATGCTATGTAGTATTAGCAACCTTAAATAGAAGCACTTGATGGCTTATGGGGTCTTGCCTAGCATACAGTTGGTATAGATGGTGAATCTCTGTGTCCATAACTAAAGTAGGAGAAAGTGGTGCTCCCCATCCCACCATTCTCTATTACATAAGACAATCTGGCTAAGTTCATACCAGCCTCTTATTCTTTTATAATGAAAGAAATAAAAGTTATACATATATAATTATATATATAAAGAACAAAATGCACACATACATATATAGTGTTACAAATACATATATATAATATATATATATAGTAAAGAATATTTGGAGAGTCTGCCTTAGATGCTTGGAGCCAAATGACATTCACAGTCAGAAGTCAGTTCTTGAAGATACTTTTATTAGGTATGTATTTAGATCTGTCATAGGGAGAGAGGCAAAGTGCCAAAAATTTGTGAAACAGGACCATTTGGTTTGAGTTGGGCACATAATGAATTTATGCTAATTATGTTTAAGTTCAGATATCAGATGATGTTACTATCATGCCACTTATTACATGCTGTTTACATAGGACCTGGTTTTCTATATACATATCAGATATCAGCAATTGCTTCCAGTGCATGTGTGTGCACACGCACTCTCTCTCTCTCTCACACACACACACACACACACACACACACACACACACACACACACACACACATCTTTCCTGTCTCTCTTGCCCTGGTTCCCTCTTGACAGGTCACATTTTATAATGGTGGGACAGTATTTCCTATCAGTTGAAATCTCCTGGAATGCAGACCCCCCCCCCACACACACACATAGTACAATCTCTGCAAAACAAACAAACAAAAATTCCAGATTCAGCTGTTTGTTCTCAAGCCTCTTTCCTAGGTTTATCCATTTAAAAGTGCTGGGTTTGGCAGTTAAATCTGCAAAATGCAAAAGAAAAGGGTGTTCTGTAAGATCCACCAGAGATAACAGGTTCTTCATTTAGATACTTAATTCCTAGGGACTCCTTGGTAAAAAGTGCCCTCTATTCTGAGCTTTGAGGGGAACCCCCATATTTTAAAAAAATGATTTAATACTTGCAGGGTGTTCCAGATTAATCAAAAACACATGGAATGCTAAGCATTGTATGCTTTCATTTGGTAAAATCTTCCAACAAGAGAGTTTGAGATTATTAGAAGGTTTAAGGAATTTATTATTCAAAGATTAATTCACTCAATGATTGTACAAAAATACATATCTATCTATCTATCTATCTATCTACCCATCCATCCATCCATCCATCTAACATCCATCCATACATCTATCTATCTATCTATCTATCTATCTATCTATCTATCTATCTATCTATCTATCTATCTATCTATCTATCTATCTATCTAGCTAGCTAGCTATCTAGCTATCTAGCTATCTAGCTATCTAGCTATCTAGCTATCTAGCTATCTATCTAAAATCAACTACATTCTAAAGTGTGCTAGGTATATAAACTTTCCAGAGGGGACAGTAGACACAAAACCAAAACTTCTGAAAATTGTTATGTGATTAATACTGCCATGTAGATATGACTTATAAATTTAGATAAACAATAAAAGACCCTTTACTTCTCTGAAGTCAATTGCTTGAGAAACCCCTGGCACATGAATGGAGCTGGCCCTGGGCATTCTGGCTCTCTTAGAACTGGTGACATCCAGCAAACGAATACAGAGTCCCAGTTCTCAGGCTAGCACCTAGTTAGCCGATTCCATTTCCTTGCCATGGAAACCCATTCTTCTAAAATTTTTCACTATTTAAGCTTGCATGTTGCTTTGGGGAGCCCTCGCTGAGTAGTGCAGGTTGTAGACTGAGTACCAAGACTGTAGAAGTGTATTTGCCTATCTGAAGCCTTTCCACTGTGAAGAAGACAGTGTTGGGTGAAGGGGTGCACAGAATCAGTCACTTCCCTCCAGCACTAAACCCTCATGGTTCCACCTTAGCTCACACTCCCACCCTGAGACCAAGGCCTCCACAACCTTTTGGGGAATTCTGCCTCTGAACATCCCAGTGAGAACAATATTCATTCCCAGTTATTCCAAGGGACTCCTGGCCTTCATTGTTATTGAAAAAGAACATTGAGGGGGCTGGAGTGATAGTCCAGTGGGTAGGGCATTTTCCTTGCACACGGCCGACCGGGTTTGATCCCCGGCATCCCATATGGTCCCCTGAGCATCGCCAGGAGTAATTCCTGAGTGCAGAGCCAGGAGTAACCCCTGAGCATTGCCAGGTGTGACCCAAAAAGAAAAAAAAGAACATTGAAAAAGTCTCCATGTTTCCAGAAATGTTGTAAACCAAGAGAAACTAGTAAGGGTATGTATATCTATATCACTGGGGTGAAACAAAACACCCCCAGATGGGGACAAAGGACATCCTATGATTTCCTTTGAAAGACTGCAGACTACTGTCTGGGTTCACAACAAGTATGAGTGAGGGGTTGGATAGGCGCAAGGATTATATCTAGGCCTGAGGATTCCAGGGAGACTGCTTAGAGGAAAAAATATTTCAGCTCAGAAGTAAAGGAAAGTCAGAGTCTAAATATGGAGAGTTTAGACTCAGTCACACAGAAGAGTGTGTGTGTGTGTGTTTTGTGTGTGTGTGTTCTGAGACTCTGATATAGGGAGATGTTTGTTATTAAAATTTGAAGGAATTTTGATTTTGAATAGGGCTTGTTGAGTAATGCGCCTTCAACTAAAGCTCAGCATTTGCTATTTCTTAGATATTGAGATAGTGGGACTTTTGGAGACATTCCAATGGAATGAGTTTGGACTCTTCCCAGCTGATATCTGCAGGAACCTGAGGATTCAGAGACGTCTCTGAAATTTTTAGATAGTTTAGAATAAACTCTCAATAAGCACATTTTGGACTCACCTTTGTTCTGACTTTGATTTCTTTCAGCTCCATCACCACAACCATACATGCCAGCACATGTTTGGGGTTAGATTCCTGTATGTGCAGCTGTGCACAGGTGGAAACTCTCCCCAAGGACTGTGTGCTTTTTGTTCTCATTCTCTTAGTCACTTAGCAGTTCTCCATCTACTTCCTTTGCAGCTTAGTCACTAGTAGTTAGTCAGTCACTTAGTAGTTCTCCATCTACTTCCTTTGAAGCTCCTTTTGGCCGGATGTTTTCAAGCAGTTTCTTTTTATTTATCACGATTACGATCTTCCCGTTCATCATCTATTTGCTAGAGCGGGCACCAGTAATATCTCCATATGTCTTGTCTCATGCTAGTAGAACCCAAAGGCATCCGCTTGCTCCAGGAACATAAAGAGCCTCAAACCATTATATTAGGTCATGGGAATGACCTAATATAAATGTTACTTGTATTTGGCATATCAAATACAACACGAGCAGCTTGCCAGGCTTGCCGTGCGGGTGGCATAATCTTGTAGTCACCTCTAAATAAAGCATTTATTGATGAACCACGCGGATTGAAAAAAAAAAAACTGCTGCAGGGTGGGTGTCAATGATCCGGGCTGTGATAGTCTGGTCTGATGGGTGGAGTTGTGACGAGAGGGAAGTCTGGATGTGGAAAATGGCGGCCCCATGGAGTAGGGGGGGTCGTCTGGCTCGTTGTGAGGCTCTGCTGGGGTGGCAGGCCAGGGCTAGAACCCACCATGCCTCCCGGGTGCCTCATGAGTGGCTGGGCACAGGGAGAGCAAGTAGCAGCTCTGCCCCATGTCTGAGAGTCTCTGGTTCAGCATACCTCAGCCGGATTGAAAAAAAAACTGCTGCAGGGGGGGTGTCGATGATCCGGGCTGTGATAGACTGGTCTGCTGGGTGGAGGTGTGATGAGAAAGAAGTCCGGATGTGGAAAACGGCAGCCCCCATGGAGTCGGGGGTGTCTGGCTTGTTGTGAGGCTCTGCTGGGGTGGCAGTCCAGGGCTGGAGAGCAGCCTTCATGTAGAGGCACCCACTCTGGTAGTGCAAGCATCATCCCTCATCAGCGGGCACGAACCTCTGGCAGCGCTGCTCCTGGAACCTTCTAAGCAGTCCATACTCCTCTTCCTTGGCCAGAACAGAGGGAAGACAGTCTCCTGCAGATGCAGCATCAAACAGGGCAGCTGCCACGTTTCTCTGGAGCCTTCAGGAGGCGCCTGGAAAGATACAGCAGGTCCCCACTCAGGCCAGTAAGGTTCTCCCCAGAGGTATTTATGGGATTTCTTCTTTTTATTTATATTTAATTTTAAAAAATGTTTTATTTTTTAACAGTTTTTCATGATAATTTGTTACAAACATTCAATAGTCTAACACCAGTCTCACTACCATTGCACCTTCCCACCACCATTATTTCTAATTTTCCCAACAACCCCTTAAGACAGCCCCTATAGCAGACCCTCAATAATTTATTTTATATTGCTTGTTATAAATAATTTGCTAAAAATGATCAAGAAATCCTTCCTGAGAAGAAAGTTATAGAAGATTGTTCAATCTCAACTTAGAGCCATTAAACCCTTGTGTAATAAATTATTAATATATTCTTACAGGCATTGTGTGTTTATATTTTGTTATTGGTTGCCTTCTAATTTACATAAATAGTTTCTTTTTAACTGTTCCATTTTTAAAATAAATTCTAAAAAATAATAAATGGGTAAAGTCAGCTTTCTTTTCAGAACAAAATGTAGAACAAATGGGGAAATTATATGTATCATATATAATTTGAGCTCCCATAAATAATGTTACCATCTTTTTTTTAATTTTCAACAGCTCTTCTATACATACCTCATCATCTCTACCTTGACTCCAAGTTTTAACTTCTTTTTCACTTACGAGGATTTACATTGTCATTTAAAATGAAAAAGTCATTTTTGTCTCTATTATTGCCAGAAACTGCTTGGACACTCATCCGACTCCATCGCAGCACACTGCAGGGAGGAAGGAGAGAAGCTAGAGCACACAGAGGCTGATGCCTTGATGTGAATCTGTTCCCAAACTCTTCTAGTATGTTCTGAAAATGACTTACCACTGTGACCTTCTTTGAGAATTTGAAGGTATTCCTTTCTCTTGCATGCAGATAGTGCATAAAATAGCTCCCTCATCAGCTAAGATGGCAGAGGGACTTCTGGGCACCAACAACCATTGATCTGAATAACCAATGTCTCACAGGCCTGCTGCAGTCAGATACCCCTGGAGAGACAACCCTCCAAGGAAGAAGTGTTTTGCTTGTGGCAGTTAACAAATACTAAAAGCATGAGGAGAGCGGCAAATGCTTCTGGAGCTAGCTTTCTGCCAAGGGCCAGATTTAGAGTTCAGAGTTGGGATTCCTGCCTTGATTGCTCCTAGCTGTGATCTTTGACAAACCCCTTTGTATCTCTGGTCTCCATTTTTCTCCCCTTCTATAAAATGGGGATCCCCTCAGTAACTTCACCTAACAGGGTTGATGTAAAGCTCAAGTGAAATGATGATTCAGAAGCTCCGAGTAAGCGTATGAGGAGGGAAGTGGTTGGTTATCTTGCTCAGGATGATCCAACAATAACAGCATGGTGAGCTGCGCCAGGCAATCCCGCTGGCCAGGGGAATTCCAAGGTCTCACTCGACTGGAGTGGCAGGTCACTCAGATGATTCCTGTCTGGCATTCCCTTTGACAGCTGACAGACTTGATCTCTCGTGGCACTTTAGTAAAAGGCCAGACAAGAGACATTGCAGGCAGGGCCTTTGCTCTAAGATCAGCCGGGTGCAGCTTCAGGACAGAGGGAAAGGCCGGGACATGGGCAGGAAGCAGATTCTGCTGAGCTGTTGGGCTCTGACTGTGCAGGAATGCATATGCCATCACCTTTATACAACTGTTTGTAAGGGATAAAAGATATGAAAAGCAGAGACCTGGTTCTCTGAGAGTGGAAAATAAAATGACAATATCAAGTACCACCTAGATATCAGGAGAGATGTTGAAAGATTATCATTGTTTTTACTATAAAGCGACAATATGTTAATGAGGGGTGGGGAGAGGAAAATTAAGTGAATTGCATCTGAATAAAAGCCAACTTAATTAATTTTATTGGGGGGGTCACACCCAGCTGTGTTCAGACTCTAAGCTCAAAGGTCATGCCTAGAGGGCTCAGGGTACTATATGAGGTACCAGAGATTGAATCTGGGTCAGCAGTGTACAAGGCAAGTGCCTTACCCACTGTACTAGCTTTCTGTACTCTGACTTAATTTATTTTCATTTAAAAAAAAAAACTAAAAACTAAATTTTAACATACTCTCTTAAACCTAAGGACAATACACATACTTTTTCCACTAAAATTAAATGCAAAAAAGAAATGGGCAGAGCAATAGTACAGTGGGTAAGATACTTGATGCGGCCCACTGCCTATGACCCTTCGGCACCACATATGATTCCCTACGTCAGAAATGAGCTCTGAGACGTGATCCCTGAGCCAGGAGTAAGCCCTGAGCACTGCTGGGTGTGGCCCTAAAACAAAACAAAAAAGTAAATTAAAAAAATAAAGCCACCAAAATGAAAATCAGTTAAATATTTCATTTGTCAGAGAGCTATTAAAATGAGATGGGGAAGCGGCATGGGGTCCCAGAAGAGTGAGCATAAAGAGCTTCTCTGAGACTGACGAGGGAGCACAGAGGTGAGGAGCAAGGCCGCTCTGGAAGAATCTTTCCACAGAGAAAGCCATGGAAAGGTTTCTCCTTTGGAGTGGGGAGCTGGGGGGCAGAGCCTCCCGAGCAGAGCTGGAGGAGCCAAGGAGACCACTCCCTGCAGCACATAGTTCGGTGCTCTGAACCTGCTGTGCCAGGGACCACCAGGCCCACATCCAATGGGGCTTAGAGGTGAGACTGTGGGCAGGGCATGAATTGCTAGGATTGAAGGGGGCTGGGCAAACCGGTGTCACCTCCCTGGCCCTGCCATGGAGGTGTGAAGAAGTTGCTTTTGACATCACACATGGAGCAGCAAATAACTGTTCTCCAACCTTGGTTTTCTCTTGCCCCTTCTCTAGAAAGATCTTGGCAGATAGCCAGACCTTCTCTAGAAAGGTCTTGGCAGAAAGGTCTTGGCAGATAGGATGTTGGCTTCTGTTGCCACTCTGAAAACCTTGTGATATGTGAAGGAACGACAAGCTTTAGAAATGTCCTTTATGTGATGTTCGTTCTATCTTGAAATCCTTTGGTTTGCTGTTTCCCCCTGTATTCTGGTGATGAGCAGTAAAGGCTTAGGGAGAAGCAGACATGCCTCCTGTGACAGGAGTCAACCCTGGGGCCCCAACTTTCCATATTTATGTTCCAGACCTTTGAGCCTTCTTCACAGACCCTGTCTTCTACTGGGAAGATAATTTGCAGGACATTACAGTAGTTCCTCAATAATAAGCCAGCGTCAGACAGAACATCTCCCCCACCTACATCTGTGCTGTACCAGTTAGACCTAGATTTCAGTTTAGCCCATTTTACTGGAATGGGCAAATACCGAGACTGTTTCACAGAGGCGACACCAACTGACAAGCTACCACAGTGACACCCTATGACACACTATGTATGGAGTGGTTCCTGTGCATCAGTCCCTGATTTGGACCCTGAGCACAAGAGCCACATTCCATCTTCACAAATGACTCTGGGTGCATCCTAAATGACACCTGTTTGACACATTACTGACAACCAGAAAGGTTCAGAAAAGTTGTCCTTAAGTGATTAGTGCCAGGGTTAGGAACTGATCCCAGAAACCATGAAAGCGCCTACAATTTCCACCCAACACCAGGGTCTTCAAAAGCCTATTTCTGTGTCTCAGCTACGTCTCCTTGATTTTGGATTTAAAGATGAATGTGTCTGATCACATTTCTTTGCCCTTGTAGGTCTAACGTTCTAACCGGTGGGGCTTGAATGAGCCCCTGAAAGGAAAGCAGTATTGCAATGTGTGTGAGATTAGACAGAAGGGACAGACAGAGGCGTGACCGTGAATATGTGGTTGCTTCCAACTGATAAGGAACTTATTGCTAAAGGTCAAAGGCCACTTGTGCCAGCTGACCAAGGGGCTGGAAACGCCCTGTTTCCTGGAAGATGAATGGACAATTCAGGGACCTGGTCAGTCACTGCCACTGCTTAGCCTTCAAGCCGTACATCTGGGAGCAAAAAATTAATAATAAGCAAGGGATGCTCTTTAAGACTCCCTCAGCAATACGGTCCCATTTATTTTTATTCAGGGATGATGCCAAAAAAATTCCCCCAACTCACTACAATTTGCTGGGGTGTTTTGTTGCTTTGGTTGCCATTGTTTTGGTAAGAAATTGAAGAAGTGGGAAAATTCAAATGTTTTTTGCTGTCTGTCATTTGAACGTTTCTCATCCAAAGTAAACAGAGGCACTCTGTCCTTTGTGTTGGATGGTGTCAGACACAGGGCCCTTGTTGGAGGAGCACGGTGGGGCCCAGGGGGCCCAGCACACACTGAGGCCCCTGTGTCTGCAGGGAGAGGGGCCCCACACCCGCTCATGCAGTTGCCCCGATTCTTGCTATCCATCTCCCCAGCCATCAGCACTGCCTCAGATCAAGACAAGCCCTCTCATCTCCCCTCTGGGCCGCTCGGACTCTACCAAGCAGGCTCAAACCGCCTTTCTCACTGAAAGAAATTGGTTTGTGACTTATTACCAAAGTGAAGTAATGTGTTGTGAAACATAAATAAGGAGAAGGCAAGAGAAGACTGGACAAAGAGGCTCCATTTGCCCACCAGACATGGTATGGTACCTTTGGGTATCGGCTGGCTCGCCCCCCCCCTTATCGTCTCTCTCCTTCCTCTCGCTAGGCAACTTACTTTAGATTTGACTTTTAGATTTGGACTTATGGGGGAACTTTTAAACTAGACTGAACCTTTTAGGGACATGTTATACATAATCCTAAAAAACTGCAATTGAATTAAAGAGTTTATTGTAAAAGTGATGGAGTAAGTATAGTTAAGTATTTGTTTCAGATGCTGTTAAAAAGTAAAAGCTTTAGAGAACCTATAATCTATAATATGTATACTTTGCTATAGAAATGCATAAATGAAACAAATCTAGATGGTGAAAAAAGGAAGATAGCTGACAGATTTCATCAGATTCTTCAGAATATAGTGACCTGGGGCTAGAGAAAAAGTACAGCAAGTAAAGTATTTGCCTTGCATACAGTCAACCCAGGTTCAACCCCCATCACTGAATATGTTCCCTTGAGCACTGCCAGGAGTGATTCCTGAGCTCAGAAACAGAGTAAACCCTCAGCACAACTGAATGTGGCTCAAATACACACTCAATCACACAATCACACACATACCCAATCCAAAGATTTATATTAACTCAGCTTGGGGAAAAATCAGAAGTCTGCCTAGCACATAGCTTGCAGGAACATTAACATTAACATTGCTCTGTAGTGCAATGAGTACTTGTTGTATGCACACACATGTGTGATTTAAAATAGCTAAAGGACATATTACATTAAAATGATGCTAACTGTTTGAAGAGGTCATCACATATGGACAAATCATTAATAAATGTGAAACCTGAAGGAGTTTCTGGAGCCAAGAATATAACAGATTTGTAGTATGATGACATTATTATTCTTAATCAGTAGGAAATGAATGGATAAAGGTAGTGAGTATTAAAAACCTTAAGAAAACAAAAATAATTTAAGTTTTTTTTTCAGCAAGTCAAGCCACACAATGAAGGTTGGAGAAAAGTGTTTAGATTAGCAGCCTTGTTTGGTTCCTGCCTCTCCCAGAAGTGCTTCTCATACTTGCATGTGAAGAGTTCTAGCCATGCTTATATGATACAGCACCTCATTTCCAGTCAGAAAAGAGCTCTTCCAGCACCTCTAGAGATTACAAATTGTACATTTGATTTTAAATGTAATTAAATTTGGATTATCTAATCACCAGAACAAACTCTAACTGGTAGTAGTGTATTTTTTAATTAACAGTTTGGATGTGGTCGCCATTATATTTACCATCTTCCAACTATGTATTTAATTGTAAAATTGGTCTTTAATAAGTTTTTCCTCTCCATTCTTTTTTTTGGGGGCAGGGAGGGAGTTACTCCTGGCAGTGCTAAGGGCTTACTCCTAGCTCAGGGTTTACTTGTAGCTTTGGGATCCCAGGAATCACTGCATTGGGGAACCATACGGGGTACCCAGTATCAAACCCAGGATGACTGTGTGCCATGTAAGCATTATAGTACCTGCCTGCTATACTATCCCTCAGGCCTTCCCCTCCACTCTTGCTGGTTTAGGAAACATGGTTACTTAAGTTTGAAAAACTGAGTCAGGATACTTTCCACTTCCTTCATAATCTGAAACATTTTAACTAGCAAGAACATTAAATATTTTTAGGGCTAAAAGAAATGTACTTTATAAAGAACACTCATATTGGAGCAATTATTTAACAACTTTTCCATTTATTCTCTGTCTCAGGTCTTTTCAGTTTACATCTTTTTAAGCCAATTTTGTAATTATATTTTTCAAAAAAATGTGTTGATTTTTTATATTTTTTTAAAAAAAATTTATTATACCACCGTGAGATATACAGTTACAAAAGTGTTCATATTTGGGTTTCAGTCATACAGTGTTCCAGCACCCATCTCTTGACCAGTGCCAATTTCCCACCACCAATGTCCCATGATTTCCCGCCTCCCCCAGCCTGACTCTATGGCAGGCATTTTGCCTTTGTCCTTCACTGGCATGTACAGAGCAGTTGTCTTTTTTTATACCATGTGAGATATACAATTACAAGGATGTTCATAATTGGGTCTCTGCCATACAGTGTTCCAGCAGCCATCCCTCTACGAGTGCCAAATTCCCACCACCCACATCCCAAACACTCCCCACCCACCCAACTCCAGCCTGCCCCTATTGAAGGCTCATTTTCTTCTCTCTTTCTATCTCTCTGTCTCTGTCCCTGTATTTCTTTTTTTTTAAGTATTTTATTATACCACTGTGAGTATACAATTACAAAGATATACAATTAAAAAGTTCATATTTGGGTTTTGGCATGCAGTGTTCTAGCACCCATCCCTCCACCAGTGCCCATCTCCCACCACCAACGTCCCCTGTTCCCACCCCCTCCCCCAGCCTGCCTCCATGGCAGGTTCTTTATTTCTTTCCCTCTCTCTCTCTTTTCCTTCCCTTCCAGACTATAGATTACAGAACATACATTAAAGGGTTGTCATGTGTATCTTTTTGCCTGTATTTAATGCTCAGACATGGGGCAGAGCTGCTACTGGCTCTCCCTGTGCCCAGCCGCTCATGAGGCACCAGGGAGGGATGACGTGTTCTAGCCCTGGCCCCGCCACCCTATCAGAGCCTCGCAACAAGCCAGACGACCCCCTACTCCATGAGGGCCTCCATTTTCCATATCCGGACTTCCCCCTCGTCAGAACTCCACCCAGCAGACCAGCCTATCACAGCCCGCCTCATGTGGCTGATTTCGCCACTCAGTTCATCAATAAATGCTGGATTTAGAGTTGACTACAAGAATATGCTACCCACACGGCAGAGCCTGGCAAGCTACCCATGTCATATTTGTTATGCCAAATACCAGTAACAACTATAGACCTCGTTCCCATGACCTGATGGAATGGTTTGAGGCTCTTTATGTTCCTGGAGCAAGCAGGTGCCCTTGGGCCCTACTTGCATGAGACAGGACATATGAATATGTTACTGGTGCCCGCTCGAGCAAATTGATGATGAATGGGAAGACAGTGATACAGACAGTGAATGCTCAGTTCTAGGTTGGTATTAGTACCCTCGACAATTGTTAGCACACTGTTCCATTTTCTGTCTTACCTAGCCTCTGATTCCCACATGTTTGTGATAATTTCCACTTTTGACAAGACCTCCTGATACAAGGTCATGTTTCACTTGACCTTGGATATTGGTATCATAATATGTACATATATATTTATGTCATGCAAATAAATGCAGTCATTCTGTATCTGTCTCTCTCCTTCTGGCTAATTTCACTCAACATAATCTTCTCCATGTCCATCCATTTATAGGCAAATTTTATAACTTCATTTTTTCCTAACAGCTGCATAGTATTCCATTGTGTAGATGTACCAAAGCTTCTTTATCCAGTCATCGATTCTAGGGCACTCTGGTTGTTTCCAGATTTTGGCTATTGTGAATAATGCTGCTATGAACATAAAAGTAGGGATGGTGTTTCTGCTGCGTATTTTTGGCTTCCCAGAGTATATTCCCAGGAGTGGTATGGCTGGGTCAAATGGGAGTTCAATTTCTAGTCTTTGGATCTGTCCCTGTATTTCTCTCTCTCTTCTCTTACACTTTGTGGCCTACAAATATTAATGGTTTATGATGTCTCTATGTGCATATTCAATAGTGAGTTCTAGTGTGACATTATAATTCCCCATTCCTCATAACCTCTCCAGTTTGTTGCAACTAGAATGATCATTACAGTGTATAAATGTGAAAGATCCTGGGAAAGACCTGGTCCCAAAATCCTTTATTATCTAAGATTGTCACATGCCACCACAGCTGTGGGTCTGGAGTGTCTCTCTTCCGGCTGTTGGCTGTGGTGGCTGGGAGCCCGTAGCCACGCCTACCAACATGGGGTCTGAGGAATGGGTGGAGGAACCCAAATCCCGCTCCAAGTCTGGCCAGTGTGGCCTGCAAGCTGAGCGAGCTCTAGGAGCTATGTAGGACATGGCCAGGGGCTAGCTGGGCCTTTTACTGTCCTCCAGAACTCCATGGGCCACTCCACATGAGACTGAGCTGCGCTGCTATGTGCAGTTATCTTTTGTAGATTCAAGTTAGATGTGTTTCTTAAAAGCTCAGACTGAAAATAGGGTTCAAAGCAGTGGAGCAAATTCCAGGCATAGGCCATGCCTGGAGCAATGCCTACCTCTGTGCTGAACCAGAGCACCACGTGCCAGACCTGTCCGCAGGGCCCAGTATTGGGGAGTGGAGATTGGACCCCGACCCCCTGAGCACTGCTGACTGAGCAGGATATTTCACTGGAGCCAGTAGAAGATGAAGGGGATGCACACCAGGGATGCAAGAACAGCTATTCACCCTCAGGGTACTGAATGACCTCTCTCAGATGCCCTTGACCTTCTTTTTGAGATCACAAGATGGACCCCCACAGTCCTCCTTTCAAGTTAGAAAGAAGGGCCAGGGTCCCACACTGCCTCCCTCTCCTAGAAGAAACTCCTCTCTAAGAAGCCTAAAATGAGCCAGAATTTATGTAATAACCATACCAGGCTTCATCAGTAAGGAACAAGGATTTGTCATACTTTATTCTCTTGCCTAGAGCATATTGTCATTGGGATTCTGGGAGCAGAAAGAGGAAAGTACTCATTCTACTAGCATCCAACAGTGAGTGCCACTATGGATGAAAAGTCAGGCTTACTGGATACTGGGTTCAGAACAGCAGTAAGGGCACATGCCTAGCATGCACTCAGCCTGGGTTCGATTTTTCAGCACCACAGTCTCCATGCATTGCCTTGTTCAGGCCTGGAGGCCCCTACCTCTGCTGGTGCAGCTCTGGAGACTCCTACACTGCAGGGATGGCCCAGGTCTCCCTGGCACTGCAGGACCCAAACAGCAGCTCATCCTCTCATCGCTGCATTGGTTTAGATGGTTGAGAACTGCTGGTGGGGTCCTCAGGCCTCCTGAGGACCACTTGGAAGCTTCCTACCAAAATGGTAAGACTTAGCAAACTGGAGACACTGCCCAATGGGTTGAACGGATGCAGTTACATGCAGAAAGCTTGGGTCAGGTCCCTGGCACAGTACATGTCCCCCAAGTACCAGGCTGGAAGTGATGCAGGAATAATCCATGAGTATTGCCAAGATGTAGTGCAAAAGCAACAAAATATAATCAGTTACACTCAACATGAAACTTAATGATTTTTCTCATTCACTGTCATTTCTTTCATATAATTTTTCTGACAATATCGATGATATTTGCTTGGGTAGAATTTTTTTTTAGGAATCTAATTTTTCCCCTTTCAGTAGGGTGGCACATGAATAACTTACTTTTTTCATAGCAGCTTGTCTGAAATACATTAGTCAAAAATAGAAATTTGTGTCACAATCATTTCCCCTCAAAACTCCATGGACATGACTTTGTGGTCTTTGGCATTTGTGTGGCAAATGTCAATATATATTTTTTCTTTCAGAGGTAACCCAGTTCTTCTGCCCCAGCAGTTACACAGTTCAAAAACAGTTACTTGACTGTCATGAAATCCCTAGTGCCTAAACTGGTGCCTGGAACAGGACAGGCTGGTGTGGAACGAAAGGATGAAAGCAAACCATTAAGTGCCAGTTGTCTGTGGGGACTTAATGGACCAGGATCCTGCCTTGATCCTGAAGGTTTTCTTTCTCGTGTATATCACAACCACAACAAGCTGGCTTGGAATCGCTGTGGCTGCCTTCACCACCATCCTCTGTCAGATTCCAAGTATTAACTGGGAGCCCCCAACTGGGAGCTCTGGCCTGACATTTCCTTTTCAGTCCCTACATTTCCTTCAAGCAAATGGGAGATTTGTCCCTTCCAACTTTCCTGTGATGAATTTTTCCCACAGCCCTAGTCACAACCAGCCCTGGGTGGGGCCTGGGTTCTGGTGGCAGTCGTTCCCTGCAGAGACCTTTATTTCCCTGTGAGGGGAATTAGTGGTTGTCAAGCCTTTCTCTCAAACTGGTCTCCCTCTGTGTTGTCTTACAGAAATTCCTTGAAATGCCTGGTATGTGGGTGGAATCCTTTTCAGTTTTGAACAATGACAGATTCTCCTCTGTCATTATTTTCCTTTGACTGTTTCAGCGGGAGTTTGGAAGTTCAGCATGAGGCTTGGGAGGTCTGTCACAGAACAGAAGTCTGTCCTTACACTTTTCATCGTCTCTTCATACATATCTCCTCCCCCTTACAACCCTTCAGCTCTGCACCCCATTCCTGCTCCCCTCATCACTAATCCCTGCCATTTGGGGTTTCTGAACAGTTTTTCCTCCCTGCTCCCTTCTCTCTGTTCCCAGTCTGTTAAGGATATCTGTTAAAGATATTTGTTAAAGATAGCTTGGCATCTTGGCTTTGGGTTTTTCTCTTATATATTCTCTCATCACTTTCCTCCCATTTTTCCTTTGATCTACAGGAGAACCCATGGAACCATTAACTTCCAGCTTTTACTAATGAGCATTAGAATCATCTCCCAGAAGGAATAACTTCAATGTAAATTCCCAGGGTAGATCTGAAAACTAGGGCTGATGTCAAGAAGCAGGTCAATCACAACCAGTCTTTGGACCCACATTGATGAAAAAAAATCATGCAGGTAATGAAGATTAAAGCAAATGCCTCTGTCTTCTTCCCAATGCCACCCCTGCATTCGGTGGATGACAAAACTGTTGAAATAGATTCAGCATGGGGTTTCCTTTTTCTTTTGCCCAGAGATAAGGACTAGCTAATAGCCAAGGCTTCAGAAGAGGCTGATAATTGGACAATACCTCATTTCAGATTAGATTTCTTTCCTAAATCCTTTGACACATCTTGGCTAAAGCAGGTACACAATAAGTAGCTCAGACATAGCCCCAGTTTTTGAAAGGTGTGGGGTGGCGCAGGGGGGGTATATGTTCTTGGGCACAGAAATGGGATCTTAGCTGTGTGAACCAATTTCAGTGGGTAGAGGAAGTCACCTGACTACCACACAGCTTCTAGGAGCTGCAGCTGGAGTTTCACTCATCTCAGAGAAAGGCAACCCCATATCCGGCTCTCACAAAATCCTCACATCATTCTGTAGGGAAAAGATTTCTTTGTTCAAAATTGCATCCTGTATACTTGGGCATTTTCAGACTGTCCTCTGACAACCACAGGCTGAGAAACAAATTCATAGCACCCAACTGAACTCAAAACCACCCCCCATCAATACACAGACACACATGCAAATGCAACAGCAAAGTCACTGATATGGAAATGATAAAATTAGATAATGGCAAGGAGTTGAGAGAAGGAGAAGGTAAGTGCACAGAGGGAGTTTTTCTTTAAACAATGGCTAGACTAGTTAATATCAAATACTGTACTAAGTAGGCAAAGAAAGTCTTATGGTTAGTCTTCCATCAAACCAGTGAGTACACACTATTGTTATCCTTGTTGAAAATGTGAAAATGAAGTCAGCATAGCCTTGACATCAGCATCTGGGCCTTGAAACCAGATCGTTTTGCTTTCAAAATCAGGCTCTACCAGAAGTAAGAGAGAGAGAGAGAGAGAGAGAGAGAGAGAGAAGAGATAAAGAACCTGCCATAGAGGCAGGCTAGGGGAGGAGGAGGGGAATTGGGGACATTGGTGGTGGGAGATGGGCACTGGTGGAGGGATGAGTGCTGGAACTCTGTATGACCAAAACCCAAACATGAACACCTTTGTAATTGTTTATCTCATGGTGGTATAATAAAATATTTTTTATTTTAAAAAATCAGGCTCTACTACACACTAACTGTTAATGTTGGGTAAGTCACGAAATTTTCTAGATCTCAATTTTTTTAATTTATTTTTTTAATACCGTGATTTACAAAGTACAAAGTTTTAAACAATAAAGTTGTTAGAAAGATTCATCATTCAACACCAATCCTACCACCAGCATGTTCTCACCACCAAAACCCCCATTTCCCACCCCTCGGGTCCCCGTAGAGCCTACAGCCTTAGCCAGCACTAAATATATTGACCATTACAGCCCATA
Source organism: Cryptotis parvus (assembly GCA_021461705.1). NCBI lineage: Eukaryota > Metazoa > Chordata > Mammalia > Eulipotyphla > Soricidae > Cryptotis > Cryptotis parvus. Next base: position 73,513 of record JAJIBD010002896.1, read on the forward strand.
TATATGGGAATGGTACTGATAAAGTCATGACTTTTTTCCTGGTTTGTTATGTGCGAATCTGGCCGATTTCTGTTCTTGATTTCACTTTACGAGTTTCTAGTATGTAGTTGGTTTCTACTAATCAACCCCGAACCCTCTACCACTGCACCACGGACAACACTTATTTCAAGTTTTTCTAAACCTCTTTTTTGATCTTGTCCTAAGCATACACTGAATAATCTATTCTATATTGCTTGTTGGAGCTAGTTCTCTAAATACAGTTGATGAACATATTCTTAGATGAAAGTCAATAGAAATTATTAAATCTCAACTGGATCCACTGTGTCATTTGAGCCCACTGTATAAGAACTTATTGACGTGTTTCCACAGACCAGACATCGTGCTCTCACACTTGTGATTGTATTCCCCAAATTTAATTCTATAAAATGTGGTTGGATACCTGGTACCTCAGTATACCAGGCTTTGAGATATCATGTGGCCGCTTTGCAGCTGTGTACCATGGGGAGAGTCAGTAGTAGCTCTGCCCCATGTGTTTGTGTCTCTGGATCATGGCAGACAGCGCTGGAAGCAGCTTGTGGGTGGGTCCACCTGGCCTTCCAGATGAGACAGAGATGAGGGAAGGGGCCCCAGCTCCATCTCCATCACCATAGAAGCCCAGTGACTTTAGCCACAGAGACCTGCATACCTGGGCTTGAGATAGGCTTCCCTTTTGCTTGGGGCTCTGATGAGCTTTGGAGTCCAGCTAGGTCTCAATCTATCTCATAAGTTAGATAGAAATCAAACTTAAGAGGAGAAATCTAACTTAAGAGGAGAAATGAGGTATATCAACTGCCAATGGCGCATATTAACATATTAGGGTTCCAGGTTTCCTCCTAGTTCTACAAATAAACATTCACAAATCATTCCAGATCAATTCACATATTGTGATGCTAAATGTAAACACCACCACCTCTGGTGATCTGTTTGACTTAAACATTGGAACACAACAAAAACTTTACATATGGACTGACTCTTGGGCATGTCACTGGCAAACATGCCCAAGAATTTCAAAGCATTAAAATGTACTTTGAGATCCAGAGAGAGAGGGGGGAGAGAGAGAGAGAGAGAGAGAGAGAGAGAGCTCCAAGGACTGAGCACATGCTTTGCAGGCAGAGATCTGGTGCACTGCACCCCAAATATTACCAGGAGAAACCCTTCCAAAGCACAGAACTGGAAATAGCCCACAGTAATGTCAGGTATGGTCTGCCCCATCCAATAAAATAAAATGTGCTTTGATTTGAGTACTCTTTCATTCAGGAGATGGCAGATGATCTCTTGATGAAGAAGATTTTTCTCATTCTTAAGGGGACAATAAGCTTGTTGGCTTGATTCTGAGGCTACTTTTCCTCTACGCTCTACATAGCGTATAGGCAGTAGGCCAAGAAAGAGAAATGTCTGGGTCTCACTCTCCCCAGCTTGGGTGGCCAAAGAAAAGTATATAAGCATGTCCCTGCAGGAAAAAAAAGTGACAAGTTCGTTTTCCAGTCCTGAAGGACAGGAGATGAGCATGGAAGACTCCTGATTCCTTCCCGCCCATAATCAAGGCAGCCAGACCAAGGGCGGGGAGGAGGAGGAGATCCTAGGACTCTGTTGAAGAGCACCTGTGTGCCTGTACCTGCAGGGGTGAGGACAGAGACAAAGCTGTACCCAAGGACTTACATAAAGCCCCTGCTGTGGGTCATTAGAGTTAAAAGAACTGCAAAGTATCCTGACCAATGGATTGGCCAGGAATGGTTTCTGGTGTGATTTATTATTGTTGTTATTTTTATTTTTATTTTTTTGTGTTTCCTGCTCAATGTTTAAGCCAAGGATCCAGGGCTTTGCCTTTGAAACCATATCAAACAGACAGCAGTAATCAAGCCCTGAGAGCTGGAGTCTTAGAAACCTTAAAGATACCCCAAGCCTCTGCAGCCACCTGAAGGTAGGGCGCAGGTCTTCCCTGAAGCAGCTGGGCTGGAGCCAGATGTCCCAGGGAAGATCCCCAGGAAACCTGAGGATGACCAAAGGACAACTGGTTCTGCCAGTCTCTGTCCACAGTGTTCTTCCCTTTGTCCCCTGCACGCCCCAAATTCGAGCAGCAGGGATCAGCTCAGAGCTATACCCCAGGGCGTCCCTGGGCCCCACTGTCTGTGGCGGGGTGGGCTGGGCTGGGGGTGATGGGGATGGCAGCAGACCAGATGGCATGTTGACAAAAATCCATCTTCCTTGTCAGCCCCAGGTCAGAAGTGCATAAACTCGCTGATCTCAGCCATATGTCCACCAGGGAAAGTGGGGTGCCTGTGTCCGGGCGGCAGTGGGTTGTTCTCCACCCGGGTGGGGGTGCAGGTTAGAAAACCAGGTTTAACAAATGCCTCACTTAAGTTCACAGCTCCCCGACGCCCTGCAGTCCAGGGACAGCCTTGGGTCGCAGCGGGGTGGATGCAGGTGAGCCGCGCTCGGGCGGCTCCGCTGCGCCCCCTAGAGCCCAGAAGCGGCCACTGCGCCCGGGTCTCAGCAGCTGATCCGCGGCTAGCGCCGACTCCGCGCTCGGGCGCCGGTGGCTGCACCTCCCGGCGGCGCGGAGGGAGGTGACAGCAGCCGACCGCTTCCTGGCCCTGTCCCGCGGGCGGCCGGGGTGTCGGGCTCGCGCGGCGGGGCTCGGAGGATCCCGGGCCGCCCCGCCCTGCCGATAGCGCCACGGGCGCGCCGGGTGATCGGAGCGGCCCCGCCCCCAGCCGCCACCCCCCGGTGCCCTCAGGGGGCACCCCCATCGGGGCGGGAGGGTGGTCCTCCGTGCCCGGTTGACGAGTGGCGGAGAGGTGACGGTAACCGCCTTCCCATTTCCGCCCGGCCGGCCGCGCGGCGGGGTGCGTGCCAGCAGAGCGCTCGGTCCTCCCTCCGCCCGCCCGCCCGCGCCGGGGGCCGGCCCTGCTCGCCGGCGCCTTTTTCCCCCCCGCACCGCGGCGCGGCTCCGCCACTCGGGCACAGCAGGTAGGGCAGGGAGGCCGGAGCGCCTGCCGCCCGCCGCCCGTACGATGGTCCCCTCGGCTGGACAGCTCGCCCTGCTCGCACTGGGTACGTACCGCGCCCCGCACGCCCTACCCGCGCCCCTCGGCCCCAGCCGTTTTCCTCCAACCCCCACCCACCCTGAGGGGTCTCCCAAAGTGGGGGGAGCGAATGCTTATCGGGGGCTGGAGGCTGGGAGACCTGGACGGGCTCGCGGGCGATTGCGGGAGAGCCCGTCGCCAAGAGGGGCACCACCGCGCCGCCGGGCTGCCCTGGGAAGTCGCCGGCTGGGCCGTGCGTGAGAACCCGCCGGGAGAGGGGAAGCGATGCGCGGACGCGCTTGAACTTTAATCGGCCGCGGCTGCGGCGCGCTCTTGCCCACACCTACCTGCCTGCCTACCTGGCCGCGCCGGGCCGGGCTCCGCCGGCGTCGCTGGCGCGTACAGAGCGGGTGGCCGGCGTCCTGGGTGTAGGGTGACCCGACCTTGCCTGTCTCCTTTTGTACCACCCCGACCCCTACCGCTGCGCGCCCCCATCCCTGCCGCCCCTCTCGACGGACAGAGGGGGCGCGTTCAACTGAGGCGCAGTTCAACCTGCGAACTTTTAAAGGTATTTAGGCGTGGGCTCGGTTTGGGATTTTTGTGCGGATTAATTGTTCTTTTAATTAACTTGCCTGGGAGAGGTGGCTTAAGTGTCAACCGAGGGCGAGGCGTGAACCCCGCAGACGGAGCGCTGCCAGTTTCTTCCGAGTTTATTCTCTTGGAAGGGAGAACGGGATTGGGGGGAGGGGGTGGAGGAAGGCGGAGGCGTGGGGCCCCCGTAAACGCTGCCGGGTGTGCGTGGCCGCCGCGTTTGCAGCGGCGAGGTCCACAGGTGGGTGTGGAAGTGCGCGGTGCAGGTTGCGGTGCTCTCCTCCTCCCGCCGTGGAGCTGGCCGGTGCACAGCAGGGGGTGTGCTGGTTTTCTACGCAGCTCCCACGCTGCGAGCAGTTGGACGGCACCCCCGCCCCTCCTGTCCCGAGTTCAATCTTGGGACGTAGGTTGCTCTCGTTGCAGCTCCAGGGTCCTCTATTAAGGATAGAAAATTATAGAACTCTTCCCCGCCCCCTCACACATACACCATCCTAAAGGCGAAGAGATGGAGCCCCCATTTCCGTATAGTTGAGGGGGCGCATAGATGTGCCTAGCACCCTGCCCATGAGACGCTGATTAAGAGCCTCCTGAGAAGGGGAAGCATCGACTCAGGAAAGCGCTGAGCAGCTGTGGAACAGCGTGCTCCAAGGTGCCCTCACCAACAAGTGGGGTAATTATGAGTAGCGTGGGTTTTTTTTATTCTTTTGGTGGTTTGGAGTTTAATCCTTTGGGGTTTTTTTGCTGTTTTATTTTGTTTTAAACAATAAAACATTGCTATTCCCTGGTGCCTCATGTATGCGTTCCCTTTTGCATACACTTCTTTTTTTGGGCAGGGGGAGCACACCCGGAGCGATCGATGCTTGGGGTTACTCCCAGCTCTGCGGCCAGGAATCACTCTTGGCGGTGCTGGGGACCATAGGGGATGCCAAGGATGCAACCGGGTGGGCCAGGTGGAGGCGAGTGATCTACTTAATGTCCATCTGGCTCCTGCATGAACGTTTTTATACATCTTAGTAGGTAACTTGTTGGCGCCACTTGTTCTGAGCCCCACACTGTGCTAAGTGCTCGGCGGGTTTGCAGTTAATTTCCGTGCCAGCCTGATAAAAAAAAAAAAGGTATCATAACCCCACTTTTATAGAGGAACGGAGTGAGGCACAGGGAGGCCCCAGTCGGTAGTTGGGCTTTATTAAAGAGCGTGGAAGATGGAGAACAGGAAAGTCCGCCATCCACTTGACTGGGGTTTATGGTAGTCCCAGCCCTGGGGCTTGGGGTTTTGCCTGGAAGCTAGATGATACCAGCACCGGGAACTGGCCGATGACTTGGGTGCTCTGTCAGGGCTGCTCTTAGATTTAGACAGTGAAGGGGCCGGAGCAATAGCACAGCAGGTAGGGTGTTTGCCTTGCACGGGGCTGACCCAGGTTCGATCCCTGGCATCCCATATGGTTCCCTGAGCTCTGCCAGAAGTAACCCGTGATGTTCGCCAGGTGTGACTCAAAAAAAAAAAAGATTTAGACAGTGAAAACCAAAGGTAAGAGATGGTGAAGGTAAGCAAATTTGAAGAAGCCTCTGGAAGTGGCCTGCCAGCTTCTCCGGTCATAGCAGACTTGCCCACGAAGACTGCCTTCATTCTTTTTTTTTTTTTCCCAAATTTTATTACATCACTTTTAGACATACAATTGCAAGATGCTCATGTAGAGTTTTGGTTCTACAGTGTTCCAACACCCATCCCTCCACCCTAACCCATCTCCATCACCAATGTCCCCACCTCCCTCCCCCTCCCACACCTCAACTACTTGGCGGGTTCTGTATGTCTTTTTTTCTCCTCTCTATCTCTCCCTCCCACCAAACTTTCATACACATCATAGAATGCAGTACATTGAAGGACATAACTGTTTCCACTAGTTTGATGGACCGGCGCAGCCACAAGTGGCACGTGACTTAGGGGCCTCATGGTCAGCATCTGGACAGTGAAGGTGGCGACTAGTGTGGTGGGCGGAGTCTCATCTGACTGCTTCCGGGACCCCCCAGAGGTGATGGGCCCACTCCCCAAAACCCATCTGTCCTCCTAGGAGCCCCATGGTCTGCTGAGCCTGGGGAGAGTGGAATTCCAGCTTCCCCAGCCGCTTGAGACTGCATGCTTTGGCTGGTCGCCCCAGGGCAGCTCCTGGGCGGGGCCACCAGGCTGGACAAAATGGAGGGGGAAGGGCTGACCCCTGACTCCATCTGACGAATTCCCAGTGATTCCCACTTCTGGGAGCTGCCTACCTGGACTCGAACTGGTTTTGCTGTTAATCTGGTCTTGAGGTAGCATCCCAGCATCCAGACAGCGAAGGTGGCGGCTAGTGTGGTGGGCCAGTCTCATCTGGCTGCTTCTGGGACCCCCCAGAGGTGATGGGCCCACTCCCAAAACCCATCTGTCCTCCTGGGAGCCCCATGGTCAGCTGAGCCTGGGGAGAACCAACTGCATTCATTCTTTGCTTGACATTCCTTTCTCTTGCCTAAGTCTTCAGCTTGATCATTGTTTCCTCCAACTTCAGAAAAAGAGAGATGGATTTCAACAGATCGTAAAAGCTGCCTTGTATGCATTCAAAATAGGAACAGTTTGGGGGAAAAAAATAGAGGGGGAAAGAGGCAACAGTATTGAATGCCAGTGGGGCCTCCTCTACCATTTTTTCTTTTAAAGCTGTCCTGTGCATCTACTAGAACGCCCCCTGCCTCACTTCCTACTAGATTGCTAAAAGCTCATCAAAGCCACACGCATCTTTAATTTGCATATTTCTCCCAGTGCTGCTTTTCTCTCCTCTTTTTCTTAAACTGGTACAAGGCAGTTCCAGGCAAGCCAGCCAGCATTCCATGGCTAACCAAGGTCTAAAAACCTGGGCTTCTGACCCGCCTTGGTGGGGGGGGGGGCAGTCTGGGAAAGAATTGGAGCCTCATTAGTGTTCTTCATGGCCGGGAACCCAAGCTCTGATTGATGATTTGGTCCTGAGCATGTGAGGCTGTTGCTTTAATGGCATCAATGGGAAGTAATCCAGGTTGCTTAGTGGCTGCCCTCCCATGTCAGGTTTCCGTGGCTTGCACGGCGGACCATAGGGCCTTGGCACCTCTCATCCACCGTCCTAGTCTGTGTCCCAGAGAAAGGTGTCTAAGTTACTTAGCTTCTCTGCCTTCTTTTTCTGGTCTATATAATAGTGGTGTGGCTAAGACCTGTGGATCCACTTAATGAACAGAGAATGATGCCTTTCCTAATGTTAGCTTATTTATTTTAGTTTCATCATCCTTCTTGTTATTTTGCACCTATGAAATTCCAGATCTCATCATAAATTAGGTTGATTCTGTAACTGCAAAGTTGTTTACATCTCCTCACCTTTCCTCAGCCGGAAAATGCCGCCGAACAAAAATTATCTACCTCATGACTTTAGTGAAAACTATTTGGCATGTGACAATTTCAAGAAAGTCTAATGGGGCCAAAGCAATAGCATAGCAGGTAGGGCATTTGCCTTGCACGCTGCCAACACGGGTTTGATCCCATATGGTCCCCCGAGCACCACCAAGAGTAATTCCTGAGCCAAGAGCCAGGAGTAACCCCTGAGCATTGCTGGATGTGATAAAAAAAAAAAAAAAAAAAAATTCTAATGGATCTTTTCCATTTTTAGATGCTAGGATCAAACCCAGAAACTCATATGCAAGGTCTTACCCTCGCCCTTGAGCCACATCCCCAGTCCCTGGGAGGGTTCTTTTGCACATCATGAATATTTCGTGTGTGTGTGTGTGTGTGTGTGTGTGTGTGTGTATACAGGGTTTTAGGTCACACCCAGCTGTGCTCTGTGCTCAGAGATCACTCTGGAAGTGCTTAGGGTGGGGGAAGTGGGCATGTACCTGGGACCAAAGTAGCTGGATCACTCTAGAGTTGTCTGTGTGCAAGGCAGTCCTCTTAACCCATGTTTAGATGCTTAATCTCTGGCCCATAACTTTTTTATGTTTTATGCAAAAGATTTGTATTTTCTCAATAGCGTTCATCAGTCTGTTACTAAATTTTTCAATTTTCTCATCTGTAAATTGGGATAATAAACTATTAATAAACCTCAAAGATGATTAGATTCAAGTGAGATAGAATCATGGGAGTGATTTATAGACTGTGAAGACAAAAGTCTGTACCCAAAGTGGAATGGGCTTTGCCAGACAGAAATAGGTTTTATAACTCAGAAGTAAACTTATTTTAGGTTAGACAGAGAAGGGAATATGTGTGAATAAATGTCGAAAGGGCAAATACCAATCTAGAACTGAGCATTAAATACAGGCAAAAAAAAATGCACATGATGGTTTCTAAGTATATGTAGTGCTACCCACAATGTGTAAGAAGGAAAGAGAGAGAGGGAGAGAGAAAAGAGATAAAGAACCTGCCATTTAGGCAGACTATGGGAGGGGGAGGGAATTGGGGACATTGGTGGTGGGAAATGGGCACTGGTGGAGGGCGGTGCTGGAACACTATGTGACCGAAACCTCTAAACATGAGCAACGTTGTAATTGTATATCTCACTGGAGGTATGATAAAATGTTTAATTAAAAAAAGTGTAAAGACCTTAGCAAAAAAAACTTTTTTATGGAATCTCCCAGAACAAAGTATCATTAAGCATTGGGAGAAGGAAACAGATCCGCATCCCAGTGGACTCCAAACTGAGGAAGCAGCTGGGGGCATAGGATGTCTTTCAAACAGGCAGTAGAGGTTTGCCCAAGATAGATTTCCACCACTCGACAGGTGCAGTCAGGGGTGTCCTCTTCATCTGTGAGATCTGATGTGTACTATCACTATCACTGTCTTCCCGTTCATCATCTATTTGCTAGAGCGGGCACCAGTAATATCTCCATATGTCCTGTCTCATGCTAGTAGAACCCAAAGGCATCTGCTTGCTCCAGGAACATAAAGAGCCTCAAACCATTATATTAGGTCATGGGAATGACCTAATATAAATGTTACTGGTATTTGGCATATCAAATGCGGCACGAGCAGCTTGCCAGGCTTGCCGTGCGGGTGGCATACTCTTGTAGTCACCTCTGAATAAAGCATTTATTGATGAAGCCGCGTGGCCGCTAGCAGCCGAGCGAGCCTGACTGTGATAGTCTGGTCTGCTGGGTGGAATTGTGATGAAAGGGAAGTCCGGATGTGGAAGATGGCAGCCCCCATGAAGTCGGGGGGTCGTCTGGCTTGGTGTGAGCTGCTCCTTGCTCTCCCTGTGCCCAGCCGCTCATGAGGTGCCCGGGAGACATGGCGGGTTCTAGCCCTGGCCTGCCACCCCAGCAGAGCCTCACAACAAGCCAGACGACCCCCGACTCCATGGGGACCGCCATCTTCCACATCCAGACTTCCCTCTCGTCACAACTCCACACAGCAAACCAGACTATCACAGCCCGGATCATCCACACCCACCCTGCAGCAGTTTTTTTTTTTTCAATCGAGCCCAGGTATGCTGAACCAGAGACTCTCGGAGATGGGGCAGAGCTGCTCCTTGTTCTCCCTGTGCCCAGCCACTCATGAGGCACCCGGGAGGCATGGCGGGTTCTAGCCCTGGCCAGCCACCCCAGCAGAGCCTCACAGCAAGACAAGCCTAATGTGTACATGTTCGACAAAAGAGCCAACTCAATGGGCTGAGCTCATGCTTTGTGCGCATAGGCCAAAGTTTGATCCCTAGCATTGCGGGGAGCAACTCCTTAGCATGGGTCTGGGGAATAGTCCCCAACCACTGTTGTGTGTGGGCCCCCAAAACCAAAATAAAGACATCATAAATAATAATCTATAGAAAGATGAAAGACCTGACTTTCATATTGATTTTCTCAAATTTGGTTTCCTCAGAATAAAGTGATTTCTGTAAGTAGTCAGTGTCCTTGAAAAGGAGCCTCTCATGAGAATAAATGTGGGTCAGAGAAAGAGCAGGTAATGCACTTGTCTTGCATGCGGTCAGCCTGGATTGGATCCCGGCACCACATATTGTCCCCCAAGCCCCATCAGAAGTGATTCCTGAGCACAGAGCCAGGAAAAAGCACTGAGCATTATCGGGTGTGGCCCAAAAACAAGCAAAAAGCCAAAAGATTGAAGAGAGAGAGAGAGAGAGAGAGAGAGAGAGAGAGAGAGAGAGAGAGAGAGGGGTGCCTGCCAGAGAGGCAAGGCTGGGGTTTGGGAATGGCAGGACGGAAACCACCAGGCATTGGTGGTGGGAGACGTACACTGCTGAAGGGATGGTGTTGGAACATTGTATGACTGACACCCAATGACAAAAAACTTGTAGCTGTGTATCTACATAAAATATAAATAAATAAAATAAAAGATAAGCCATAAAAAGAGTAAATGATGCTTCATATTACAGTGGTAATGTGAAAAACAGCTGACTTTTCCTTTAGACTCATCTCTAAGAGCCTATGGAAAGTGTGTTTTAAACAAATGCCTACTGTGGGCCACCCACTAGAAGGGATGGGCCCTGGGAAGTGGAAGTTGGGACTAGCCCAACCCACTGCACTGGCACCATCTCTCTGCATTCATCCTTGTGTCCTCCAAGGTATCTTACCAAGCAGTATCCTCAAATCCCAACTAAGTGGAGGGCTTGGTCAACCAGGTTGCCCAGCAGAAGGCGGGAATGTGGGGGAGTTTGCATGTCTCACATGCCCGGCTGTGGTTTTGCCACTAGTGGGGGAGGGAAGGGGAGAGACACTTAGAGGCCACTGCTTTCAAGCTAGTTTCTGTTAGAGAACCTTTAACTATCTAGTTAACCATTTGCATGTATCTATTTAGATTGCTATGATTTATGGACTTCTATAAAGACACTAAGTCATTCTATTTTCTTACAGAGCATCAAAAATTGAGTTCTGTTGATGCTCTTTCAGTTTTTTTAATCAACTAATTTTAAAGTGTGAACTTAAGAGCATTAGTCTTTAGCATAGACTTAGATCACATACAGAAGAGAATTAGGCTACATTCATGGTGGCTTTTGGTTTTATTTTACTTTCTAAAAAAAATTTTTTTTGAGAGGTCAAGTGTAAAAATCCTAGGTGAGGAAAGCCAGACATTTAAATCACTAGAACGTTCTAGATTATGGGACAGTCTCTAGGAGTGCTACACTGGAGGTTATGCAAGCACATTTGCTTTGGTCCAACCCTGAAAACCTAATTCAGTTGAAGCCTTTGAATTGTGTTGAATATAATTTAAATAGCAGTTACGTGAGCTTAGAAGAAGTTGGATGCTTGTTGAAGTGGAATTTTATGAATTTGCTAAGATTTGTTTTCTTTGTATTCAGAGGAAACAATTTCCTTTCGTATGGAATCTAGTGAATTCTGAGCCTAGTATTTTTTTCTTATTTCATTGTCTTCCTGCCTTGAGAAGTCTTCAGTTTTCCCCACCTTGGTGCTTGGCACTTCTCTCAAGGACTTCCTCAAGAAAGGATGTACACATGTTCCTTTGCGTAACAAGCTTACAGAACAAAGTGCTACTTCCTTGCCTTTTTTGGTTTTTGTGTTTGAACATGTTCTCTTTTTCTGATGGGAGCCTTGCAGAGAGCCTTGGTCCCTCAAAGTCCTGGCGTGGATGAATGGGAGGTGTTGGACTTCTCTAGTTTGAGGGCTCTTTCCGAGGCCCCTGTGAGGCTAAACCTCACAGGAGACCAATAAGCACTTGATGACTCCTGGGGTGCCCAAGGCTTGATGCTCTGGTGAACACTCAGTTGGCAAACACCTGGCCTTGTAGTTAACCTTAATCCTGAAAAACTCTTTGTCATGATAATCAAGGGTGGTTGCCCATAAATTCTTGCAACACTGATGCAGCTAATCCTCAGGATAGTATTTTATTGTTGTTATGTTGTCAAAAATAGATTATGATACAATGTTTTTTAATGATTGCAGAAACTTTTTCCCTCTAGAACATTTGAAAAAAATTCCAGAAAGCATAAGCGAAAAATCCTTGAATGATTCATAATTCTTGGGCTGGAATTTTTTTTTTTTCTTGGGCTGGGAATGTGACTCAGCAGTAGAACACATACCTCATAGATCTGAATCCTAGGTTTGAGCCCTAGCTGTGGAAAAAAAAATTATAATTCCACTATCCAACAATAACTATGATAGACATTTTGTTGTATAATCTGATAGGTGAAACCTGAGGTATAAATCATTTTTAATGTGTAAGAGTTTCTAGAGACTCACACTTTAATTTTATGATAAACATTTTATGTCATTGGACATTCATCCTTAATGTCATTCTTAGTATCTAGAAAATATACTTGACTTTATTTACTATGATTTAACCAGTGTTGAAACACTTGGGCCATATGGAGTTTTCATATTTCTCATTGTAATGAATAATTCATGCATTCATTGTTGAGAATATAAATTAATAGAATTCTTTGAGAAATCAATGTGGCAATTTTAAGTGACCATAACTTGAATCGTTAATTTCATTTTTGATGTGTGTTCTACGTGAATTCTGGCCTAAATATGCAAAGGAATCCTTGCAACATTTCTAATAGTACGGATTTACAGTACCACACTATTATAATTCTTATGGGGATTCTTTATCTTAGCACTTTGTTGTTAACAACATTTTATATAAAAGAGTGTTGAGACTTGACATCTATTTCCCCTTTTTATTATCTTGTACTGTTTTGTTTGTGGCATTTTGGACATACCTAAGGTTTTTACTGTTATTTAGCAGAAACTATAAATCTTTCCCTTTAAGCTTCCTACTTTCACACGTATATTTAGGGGAAAATCCCCTGTCCTATGGTTAAAGCAAACGGACACTTATTTTTTCCTTCTAATTCCTCAGTGATCTTAGTTATGTAGTACTAATTATAATTATTCTGGTGTAGTATGAAGTACAATTCCTATTTCCTTTTTTAAAAGCTGCAGGCTGCCATCCAATCTGTAGCCTCAGTCATTTGTGGAATAATGTCTTCTTTCCCCTCTGACTTGAAATTCCCTTTCTTCCCTCTTTTTTTAATCAAACATGTTTACTTGTCTTCTGTCAAATAAGACAACTGGTTTTCATCTACAGTTACTGTTTAAGATGCTGGAACTAGAGGCACAGCTGTGGCTCGTGAGATGGACACTGGCAGTCTTGACTGTGGACAGGAGGTGCGAGCCTAAGGGGATGGTTCTTATGGCTGTGCAGCGTGTGAATTAAGTCAGCTTAGTTTCTCCAAGAAGGCTCTGCAGCTTTTCAAACACTGCTGGTAGACAGCCTCAAAATCAGTCATTCCCACAATTGGCCTCTTCAGAAATTATCTGTCTTTGTGAGTCATAGCTCCCAAGTAGCTCAATTTTAACTTTACAGTTTTGAACTTGATTGCTTTTTCTAGTCAAATCTCCCAGGTTGCCTTCATCCATACATTGTGTGTGTGTGTGTGTGTGTGTGTGTGTGTGTGTTCATTCAAATGTGCTAAAGTCTTCATTGGTAATCTGTTAGGCAAGGTGATCCATGGACCCCACGTGCAGTTCTGCCTTCGATGATCAGTTTCCTGCTTCCTACATGAGCATTGCTGCACTGTTTATTCTCCAGTTATTGGAAGCATTTCGATCAGTGGCACGTTTTCTGAAAACTGTTCTCTGCAATGGGTGATTGACAGATGTTACCTAGAAACACTCATAACATCCTCTTGCACGCTTTCTTGGCCATCATCCCATGCATGCACAGAGACCTGAAATCCCATCTTTATCATATACTAAATTCTCATAGGTACAGGAGTCTAGAATTTCAGTTTGGTTATATTATTTCGCCCTTGTGAGTTTTGTTTTTAATTCACCTATTTTGCCAGTATTCACTGAGCACCCTTCTGAGCTGGATCCCTTAGCTACTGGGGAGTCAGCCAGAAATGAGACCCAACCCTTTTCGAGGGATGAGAACTTCTCTACCCCCACCCCGATTAGCATTGGTTTTTGCTGGCATTTCAAACTTTCTTACATTTTCTTAGTGAGTTTTTTATTTTCTGAGATTTCAAGGTAGATGATGATATAAGTTAGAATGGTTGTCTCCTTCCTTTTCATGTTTTTATATCACTACTTTCTCTTAGAGAGCTGGTTAGGAATTTAAGAACAGCATAGCGAGGCAGAGTGGGCAGGGAACAGGGAGTTACCCCTGGCTTTGTGATCAGGGATCACCTGTGATGGTGCTGGAGTGGGTGGGTGGGTGGGAGGTGAATCAAGGGTTGAACTAGGGTTGGCTGCATGCAAGGCGAGCACCTTAACCCAGGTACTGTCGTTCTGGCCCCTAAGAACAGCATAGGAGTAGTATATTTTTCTTGCCTTCCAGATAACATTGACTAGCATTTAACAGAAAGTTCACGGGTGCTTTTGGGTTATCTGTATATGAGTATACATTCCTAAATACACATCTATGTGCATTTTTATCACTGTGCTTCTTTCATTATTTGCTAAAAGATTTGGCATCATGCTTTGTTTTGTTTTGTTGAAGCAGGAGAGATAATGTTTTTGCTTTGTTTTTTCAAATGTTTTGAGGCTATTCTTGACTCTGTTATGTGAAAGGCATCTTGAATTCCTGGAATGCGCCCTTGGTGGCTCTGTGCTATTGTTCTCTGTATGCTCTGCTACAGTGGTGATTCTGAAGAAGTTAGGGACCTGTTTTTGGATTTTAGTATCAGCATCCTGTTTGACTTATAAAATATATTTATTTATTTATTGATTTATTTATTTTGATTTTTGGGTCACACCACAATGCTCAGGGGTTGCTTCTGGCTCTGTACTCAGGAATTACTCCTGGCGATGCTCGGAGGAACATATAGGATGCCGGGGATCAAACCTGGTCAGCCGGCATGCAAGGCAAACGCCCTAGCTGCTGCACTATTGCTCCAGCCCCATACAATGCATTTTAAAACATGTCTTTTTAATGCTCTCAACTTTTTTTTAAATGCTCTGGAATAATTGAAAGATGGAAACCACTGGTTAAAAAAAAAAATGAAGTGTCTGGGCTTGACCCCTTTTTAGTGATCATTTTAAGTTTCCTACCTCTTGAGTCAGTTTTGATTATTATTCCTTTATCCCACAATCTATTTAACTTTAATCTGTACATTTGAAGTATGGTGTATTTATAAATGATTGTATTTTAATTGAGAGCTAGCAAGATAGCTGGGTGGGCTTGCTTTGCACGTGGGGAGACCCAGGTCCGGTCCCTGCACCAGGTGATCCCCTGTACCACCAGCAGCCCTCAGGCACAGAGCAGTCACTCAGCACCAGGAGCTGTGCACCGCCACACACACCTAACATGTGTCTTTTGCATCTGTAGCCCTGATTAATGTGACTGTACCAAATGTGAAATGAAGTACCTTGGTCCCAGAATAAAAAGATATTTTTAAGGTTTTCTCTTCTAATGTTTGGGGAGGAAATTATCATGAAAGCTTACAAAGCCAATTCAAGAGAAAGTTTTATAGTTAAAGGTTTTCTCACAGGCCTGAGTTCATAGTGCATTTGCGTAACTGCACGTGTCAAGAGTTGTAGTTATTCATGTCTGGGTCACAGTTTCTAGCACTGTCATTCAAAAGCTTTCTGATCATTCCATAAGTTTTAAAAAAAAAGCTAAAACCACCAAATACAGTAATTATGTTTATTAAATGCTACTATAGTATTTGAAGGAAATTTTCCACCCTACTATTGTTTGCTTTTTTGCCTTCTTTTTGCAAGATCAGTATTTCCAGGTAAAAAATACTGGATTCTGCAAAAAGGTCCCTCACGGTAGCATGGGTTCATTGGGGCCCTTACTCTTAGGTTATAAACAATTCAGCTGGGTGAGAAGAGGGCAGATGTGCTTTTACTGCTCTTTCATCATCTCTCGCTGGGTCCAAGGCATTCTCTGTGTAATTACTGAACATCCAAGAGCACAGGAGATTAACTGGCTAAATGGTACACGTAATGGGATGGCACAAAAGCAGCCAGAGCTGATAAATGAGAGGTTTGCAATTACACCCTCTGCTCCCTCCCTCTGCCAGGCCTTGGCAAACAACAAGGAAAGCACAAGCTGAGGATCCTTTTTTTTGCGTGAGTGACTCTCAGGAATCACTCTCTAAACTCTGGATGGACAGAATCTGTCTGCCTTACAGCTCAGTTGCAAACTCCAGACTGAGTCTGTCTCACCTTGAGGCGGTCTCTGGGTGATTATTATTGCACCAAAGGAGCCCATCATTGGTCAGTCTGCATGCTCATACTCGCCAACAAATTTCAACAATGGCAGATGTTTTTTGCACATAGCAGACCTTGGGTGTTATAATTAGGGTTTCAGGGGAAGAATCATAGGTCCCTGAACTGGAATGAAAGCAAGCCCAGGGCTTGAGCATTTTTTTAAGAGAGGTGAGGTAAACTCATAGATCACACAGAGGGGGATCCTAGATCTGGACACTCCCTAAATGTATCCATCCCTTCTTTGACCACTAAACGAACATACCTCTTGGCCTGGCCACTGTCTCCTCTGATTTGTGTTCAGTGGACATGCTCACCCTTGGGGTCATCACTGCTCTAATGGGTTATATAAGAGTCACCTTAAATCTCTGCCAACCTTGGTTAAATCCACTCATTCTTCATCCCAAAATGAAACAGAAATCAGAGCCTGAAGACCATCCCCAAATTCTACTCACTAGAGGCAGCTGCTTGCTAGGGTTAACCTAAAGGTGCTACCCGATTTCTTTCTGCATAAAGGATTTGTTGCTTTACTTGTCTTCAAGGATGCTATTTGGTTAGATTCCTTTTTTAAAGTCTTCTTTTTACTTACAGCATATATAAGAAAAAATATTTTGTGACCTGTAACTCTTATCTATTAACCTTATTTTTAATGACTGATTACATCATACAACTCTCACATTGTTTATCCATTCTTCGTTGATAGAGTATATAGGTTGCTTCAGACTTTTAAATATCCAAACCCAAATGAAAATCCTTGCTGTTAAATTATTACTAATAATTAGGTATATTTAATTATATTAGTTCCTAACCATGATTAGCAACTAAATTATTAATTATTTTCTAGGAATAAATACCTAGAATTGAATCACAGAACTCATACACATTTTAATCTCTTAATTTGTTTTCACAGTTCTACACCCACCCTAGAAATGTCATACAAATGTGTGCTTCTCTCACCTTTGTGGATACCTCTATAAGCAAACATATGTATGATGAATATTACCATTTTTCAGACTTTTCTAATTCTATTAGAAAATTCTATTAGAAAATGCTGAGCTCCACCCAGCAGAAGAGCTGATCACAGTGGCCGCGGTTCATCAATAATTGCTTGAGTTTTGAGGTGACTACTAGAGTATCCCACCTGCACGGCAGAGCCTGGCAAGATACCCGTGTCGTATTTGACTTGCTAAATACCAGTAACAATTATAGACCTCATTCCCATGACTTGATAGAATGGTTTGAGGCTCTTTATGTTCCTGGAGCGGGCAGATGTCCTTGGGCTATCTCACATGTGACAGGGCATATTGAGATGTTACTGGTGCCCACTCGAGCTAATCGATGGTATATGGGAAGACGGTGATACAGTGATTAGAAACGGAATCATCTTTATATTCCTTTGTTTAGAAATCAGAGTTTGGTACCATGAAACGTTTTTAAATATTTCAATTTATTTTCTTGTGAATTGCTTTTTGCTGTCTTATAGCTGTGTTTTGGGTAGGTCAGTATTTTCTTATTGGTTTCTAGTCAGATTTTTTAAAGATATACAGAAAATATTTTTTTCAGTTTTCTTTTTTAAGTGTATGTGTGTTGTGTTTGAGCTTACCAAAGTATGGTTTTATAAAGCTGTTCTTTATTTTTCATACCTACTTTTGTCTTTGGGCTAGGAAAGAATTTGCTCTCTGATCTCTCACTATAAAGAAATTTTATATTGTTATTTTTCATATTTAAATTCTGGTTATTTGGCATTATACTTTGGCGTAAGATGTGAACTATCAATCTAACTTGCATTTTTGTCAAATAACGACTTAGTTATCCTGATTCCCTTTATTGAATAATTTTTCTCTATTTACTGATTTCATCCTACTTTTTGTTCCTTGATGCATTCCTAGGAGTACTCGGTCTGTTTGTGGAGTTTCTTCCTGATCTGTTCACCTGAGATGTGTCCTGTCAGGAAGTTGTGACAGAAAATACCGAGAATTCAGAGTAGCAATATGCTTTCCTATATGGCAAGATTTCTACTTCCCTCTTTGGTGTGGTGTTTTGGAGGAAGAAACACTTGTGGTGGTGGAGGAAAGGAACACGTATGAGGTAGTGAAGAGAAAGAGCTTATTCCAACTTTCAGTCCTTTTTTCAGGGGAGCAGGGAGAAGTATACCTCATTCCTCGCCTTGGTGGAAGACCAGTAGATTCCTGCAGTCTCTCCAGCCTGCTGGCGGAGCCTTCTGAGATTGAGCTTTGCGGGAGCTGGGGCTCTGGGGGTCTGCTGTGCTCTGGGGGTCTGTCGTGCTCTGGGTGGCGTTCTGCCTTACTGGACCTCTTGGTCTCCCCTTCTCCCCTGGGATCTCTGAGGCGTCTGCTGCAGTGCACTGCAAACTACAGGCCACACCTGGCACGTTCCCTGGAACAGGCGCCCGGTCATCCAAGTGGAATCAACTAGCAAGCCACAGTGTTCTTTTCACTACAAACTCGTATTTAATACACAAGGTGGAAATATCACACTTGGATTTTAAGGGCATAATACTTCTAAACACTGGGATTTTTTCTTTTTTATTATTAAACTTTCGAGCAGGCACCAATAACATCTCAATATGTCCTGTCACATGTGAGATAGCCCAAGGGCATCATCCTGCTCCAGGAACATAAAGAGCCTCAAACCATTCCATCAGGTCATGGGAATGAGGTCTATAATTGTTACTGGTATTTGGCATGTCAGATATGACATGGGTAGCTTGCCAGGCTCTGCCATGCGGGTGGGATACTCTAGTAGTCACCTCAAAACTCAAGCAATTATTGATGAACCGCTTTGTGGCTGCAAACCGGTCTGTGATCAGCTCTTCTGCTGGGTGGAGCTCTGAGGAGAGGGAGAGTCTGGATGTGGAAAATGGCAGCCCTCATGGTGTAGGGCGTTCCTCTGGCTTCTTGTGAGGCTCTGCTGGAGTCGATGATGTATGGGAAGACAGTGATACAGTGATTAAACTTTGTGACCCCCAGAATTCTAGAGGAATAGGTATGAGTTCCTTTTTAACAAAAAGTATTTCTGGGGCTAAAGTGGAAAAGTTTTAGAGTATGATTGATTTTCAAATAAAGTATAGCCAAATAGTAATACAGAAACAATAGCCAAGATGAACAACTTCATCATTTGTCTGCTTAGGTAGGATTTAATTTGTTTTTATGTTGTTCTGTTTTCCTGAGTTGAAAACTTTTGTTACTTATTCATTAGCATTTGCTTGTTGAATATATTCATTTGATGCTATTTGTAGCCTTCTTACTACTGCTGTATCCCACAAACTTTGATACACTTTATTTCCATTTTTATATTATCAAAATATTGTTATCTTGAGTTTTCTTTTTTGATCTATAAGATCTTTGGAAATGAGTTCTAATCTCCAGTGTTTAGGGACTCTTCAAGAAAAATAGGTAACTCTTGTTACCTATTTTCTTTTTCTTTTTTTGGGGGACTGTAGATATCTTTTAATTACCCTGGTTTCAATTTATTGGATAGATATACATATACGCCTCAGAGACCTGGGCCCTACGAAAGCAGGATGAGAATGCTATTCGGGTCTCCCCAGAGAGGAATCGAAAGAGCTATGCTTAGAATATCATGCCTCACTCAAGTGAGAGAAGGAATCCGGAGTTCCGACCTCCATCGCTATTCCAGAATCAGGGACGCTGTCTCATTTTCCAAGGCATCGAAAATCAGATGAATTTTTCTTAACTTCATTGGGATTTAAATGCAGATATTCTGTGACTTCTATTCTTTTAAGTGTCTTAATATATTTGATAGCCCAGAATATAGTGTATCTTGGTGAATGTTCAGTGAGTTTGGGAATATTGTGTGTTCTCCTCTTGTTGGATGAAGTAGTCTGTAGCTGTCAGTTCTATCCAATTGATTGATGGTGTTGAATTCAAATGCACTCATTGATTTTCTGCCTGCTGGGACTACCCATGTCTAAGAGTGTTGGCCTCCAGATATAATGGTGGGTTTATTTGCGTCTCCTTCTGTTAGCATTTGCTTCTCGTATTTTAATGTTCTGTTGTTAAGCACATGCATGTTAAAGATTATAATACCTCGTCATCATTTGATGATACGAGAGCTAATTCAAAGTCTCTCCGTGCTATAAGTCACCACTAGTGAACTCTATCCCCACACAGTATCTATAGTAGAAGTCAAACTTCCTTTCCTTGTGAGTGAGAAGTTTCAGTAAATAAGGCTTTCTTCTTGACTTGGTTAAGCAGAACTTGCTCTCTTTAAACTTGTGGAGAGAAAATATGCCAAAGGCATGAGTCCAAGTTCCTGGATTTGTGCACTAGTAGGATCACAATAGCGGGACCTCCTTTGATTGAGACCATCGTTTCAAATACTCATTTTTTTAACCCTCTGTAGGTTGTAGAAGACTTCAGCCAATGGACTGGTTATGCACCAGTGAACCACTTGAAAGAGATTTATGCTTAGGAAAACAACATCAGCTCACTATGTAATGTGAGCTTATTTTCTTGTGAAGTGTCTCTTTCCCCTACTGTGGAACAGAGGAAAAAATAAACACAACAGTCCTTTCAACTAAATTGGACTCTTTGGATTTCAGATAAAAGGCAGCACATTTTCCTTTTTAACAATAACAACCGAGGCATTTGGAGTGTTTCAGCTGTCATCCCATGTAGAATATATTCAAGTGATCAAATAGTAGTTGTAATTTTTGTGAACAGAACCTCATGTAACATTTGGTTCATAACTTGCCCACAGTAGCTACTTAATTCACCTCATGCTGCTTTATAGAGTAAAAATTGAATTTAAAAAAAAGATAAAATCTCTCAGCTCAAAGTGAGGGGTGCTAATTAATTGGATTATTTTTTATGTATAAGGCTTGCTCACCTTACATACATTTAGTTATGTATTAGATCCTTTGCTAAGTCTGGGGATATAACACAAAAAGGTTTGTAGCCTGACCCTTGCCCCAGCCCCTGAATTCCTTGTAGCTGGTGGCAGAAGGGCACACAGTTTTCAAAAAGTAGTGCAAGATCCACTGTGGGCTCGGTAGGAGAATTTTGATGACATCTAGCACATCTCTTCCGCAGATGATGGTCATCTCTTATAACAGGGTCAGGCACATGCTCTTTTTCTTTGGCACCTTCAGTGTTGTCCAGACTCCTTTAAACCACCAAGTGAGCCTAGGAAGCAAGCTGATTAACCTCATTCTACAGGGGAGGAAACTGAGGCACAAGAATATTAAGTAACTTGCCCAAACTTCCATCACTAGGAAGTGGCAGGACAGGAAGTAGAGCCCTGGCCATCCTGTACATCGAAATCAGTGTCAGTCCAGGAAGGCTGGACGGGCTGCCCAGGGTCATCCACATGTGAAGTTGCCACTTGGTAGCCAACATCTGGCTAAATTGAATCAGGCTGCCAGACAGCCATTCCCTTAATATTGACCACATTGCTGGCCTTGTTCATGCTGGCTAAAAAAGGGTAAATTTGCTTCCCAGCTCTGTGAAGTCATATCCCAGACAAGCTTGTGGGATTCCCTCCTTCCCTCTTTCAGTCAAGAGTTCAGGTCTTCGGAAGACAGGCAGTGGCAATGCAATATTTGCCAGAGTGTGTTGTGCCCATATGGAAACTGCACCATCTCCTCTGTCTGTGCAAGTAGCCTGTCCCCATCATGAACTTCATTGCCCCTCACCCCAGTGCTAATGGCAGCACCTCCCTGGCTAACATTTCCCCCAAATAATGCTGAAGAAATGGAGTCTTTAACACTTTTACTTGGAACACTTTTAGTTCTTCACAGCCCAACTAAAGATAGAATCTGTGTTAGCACATTTGCTAATAGCTGGCTTACTTTCAGATCTTCACCCCAGATGTCAGCAATGGCACGAACCGACCAAACACAGGCGTTTCCGTTGACCTGACTTGCTAGAAAAGCAGGGGTCAGAACAAAAATCGTATTTTCTGGGGCTGGAGCCGATAGTCCAGTGGGTAGGGCATTTGCCTTGCACGCAGCCAACCTAGGTTCGATCCCGGCATCCCATATGGTCCCCGAGCACCGCCAGGAGTAATTCCTGAGTGCAGAGCCAGGAGCAACCCTTGAGCATTGCGGGTGTGACCCAAAAAAGAAACAAAAAATCGTGTTTTCTGCTCACTCGCTTTAGGGATTTTCTTTGTTCAGCTGACAGCATTTTCCATGACCTTTGCATCCCTATTTATTTAATCTCTGTATTTCCAGGTTTTGGGTTTTCTTTGTTTGGCTTTTTTGTTTGTTTGGGGGCCACACCCAGTGGTGCTTAGGGGCTACTCTCTGTGGTGACTCCTGGCAGTGCTCAGGGGACTGTGTGGTGCCAAGGATGGAACCAGGACTATTATTATGCAAGTGTGTGCCTCAGCCCTTGAGCTGTATGTCCAGACCTGGATCCCCAGGTTTGGGCATAAGGCCATATCTACACTTTCCACACATATGTATCTAAGTGATTCTCTTTTCCCTCTTTAGGTAAAAGTAAAGTAGTGATACACATAGGCAGATAGTGCCTTCTTATGAACGCATGAAACGCCAGAGTCAGACAAATCTCTTTTCGTAAGCAGTTAATGCCTAAATCAAAGGGGGTTGGGAGCAGGGTTAAGAGTCTGCAACCATTTTTTAAAGATCTTACTGTATAATCCTTTTCTAGAACATCCTCCTTAATTTGTTTGTAAACTCAATTTCTCACATCTGGTTTGCTTCATGCGCCCAGTGCCTGCCACCCCTTCCTCCCCACCCCCACACACTTTGACTAGTGAGTAGCTGTGTGTAAGCCCATCCTGCTGGACCATGGGAAGGAAAAGTTGTTTTGGGGAGCCAGGAAACAGCTCCTGAGATTTAAGCACGCGAATAAGTCTTATGACAGTCCTGTTGTTCTCGATGCGCCTGGCCTGTAGGTATTTGCCCCAGGTTTCTCAGCCATGATACATGCGTCCTGCATCTTCACTGGCCTCACCTAATCTCTTGGTCATCCACAAATCTAGTATTACTTCCTCTGTTTGACACTTTATCACAGTAACATTCAAAAAAGTGGGGGGGTGTTAACATTTTCAGAAAAAGCTGTGCCTGGAGTCGCAATTTTTTTTGTCTTCAGCTTAAAGCTTAGAACCCAAGGAAGAAAATTGGATGGATCTAGTGAATGCAACCAGGCAAAGAGCCTAAACCTCCCTGTTTCCCATCAGGAAAGAAAATAAACGTGCTCAGTCATTCATAAGGGCTTCACCCACTAATCAGGGCGCCACACTTTAGAGCTGTTTGCTGTTCTCCGGAGAGGAACCGCCTGCAGCAGGGAGAGGGTTCTGCTCCAGTGGGTGACTGTTCACAGGCCAAGGATGGAGACGGTCTGTCTGAGAGGCAGCTCCCGCCAGAGCCCTGCAGGCCTTCCCTGTGCACTAGCTCTTTATCTGAGCTCCCTGCCTCGAGAAATGAACCACAGGGGTGGGTGGAGGGACTCTTTCTTTATTCCCGACATTAGAATATGAGATGTGGCTTTCCTGGAGCACACTGAATGCCACGGGGAAGGTACCAGCTGCCCTTGGGATTGGGAGAGAGGGTCTCACCCCCTGATCTGTACATGGCCTTGGCCCCAATGGCTAGTCCTGGCCCAGCCAAGAGGCCTCAGGGGGCCATGATGTCATCGGACTTCACTGCCAAGGAAGCAAACGTGGGCAAACAACCTCACTTTTTGGCCTTGAAGATAAAGTCATTACATTAACTTTTGTGAAAAAGCTTGTGTTGGCTCCCAAATAAGATAGTTAGAAAGAATTCAGAGGGCCAGGGTGATAGTATGGGGGTTAAGGCACAGACAGTGCTAGCCCACGAGATGATCCCCTGGATACCACCAGGGGTCTCCTAAATACAGAGCGAGGAATAGCCCCTGAGCACCAAGGGATGTGGAAGGAGCAGAGAGGAAAGGAGGGGAGCGGAGGGGATGGGGAGTCAAGTCTAAAAAGAAAAAGCTTTGAAGAAGCCTGAATTGTTCCCAATGCTCTAGGTGCTGTTCTTCTCACTTGAGCCTCCTTCCTGGGGAATTCCATTGACTATAGTGTTCACTGGTCTGGGTATAGCCTGATAAGCTACTTTCAAAAGCTTCACAGGCAGAAATGATCTGAAAATCTAGGCTTTGTTTACATCAAAAGCCTTTTGCTCTATGAGTTGGATGAGTTGGATAAAACAGTGCAAGTAATTATTGATATTCTTAGGTTGTGCCCCTTACACCAAGTGTGGGGGGAGGCTCCAATAGTATCTCTGGATGACTTATTGGCTACTGACAGTGGATGTGTATGGGGTATGACGGGGTGGGGGCAATGGTTCATACAGAATTTTCATTTCCCATTTCATAGATCTTTTTTCCATTTTTCTTCTTGCTTTTGTTCTCAACCTCTGCAGGGCTTTGTGCTATATCTAATCTTTAATGGCTGAAAAAGTACATTTTTTATGAAAAAATAATTTATCTGCAGTTCTCCCCTCTTTCCCTAACCTTTCCCACCTCTCCCTCTGAAAACATCATTGACCTGGCAGGAGACAATTTTTTGAGCCTACGCCAGAAATGGCTTCATCTTGTAGGCTAACTGTCATCACTGAAAAGTGGCTGTCTGGAAGGACTTAGAAGTTCTATATGAATTCAATGTGAAAAAGTACTACGATCAGTTGATGTCTGCTGTGGGCTAAGTGTGGAGGCAGCCACGTGTGTGCCATGCACTTGCGCGCCTGCATGAGATGTGAAGGACGTTTTTCTCAGTAATGAGAAAACATATAGTTCCAAAGAATTAAAGATGTTCGCTTCTGTTGCTTATGTGCCTTTCAAACAAACACAGTACTCTGATTTTTAAAAGGTACTGTCAACCGAGCACCATAGCCACGTACAGGAACCACAGAGTCCTGTTAGGCAGGATTAGTATATCAGCAATCAGGGAGCCCGTGGGTGTGGACAGACATGTTGTGTCATCATTCGGGACCTCCTTTGCCTCCCTTCTGAGAAGCAGGGAACCTCAGCTAAAGCTGGATGACGAACCTCCATGTTGGCGTTCAAGTCTGAGACTCTTTGGCACACACTGAGCTGTTGGCACAAGCGTCCTGGCTGCCTCCTAGACAGAGGGAACCCTGACTTCCACCTTTCCTAGAGGGAGAGGCCCCTTGCCCTGGAAATGTTGCATGTTTTGCTGGTCCTACCCCCTGCAGCCCCCTCTGTGGG
Organism: Cryptotis parvus; assembly: GCA_021461705.1. Lineage (NCBI taxonomy): Eukaryota > Metazoa > Chordata > Mammalia > Eulipotyphla > Soricidae > Cryptotis > Cryptotis parvus. The sequence continues at coordinate 98,534 of JAJIBD010002896.1, forward strand.
GTAACCATCTCTGTCTCTTGCTCTCTTACAGTGGAAGATGTGAAGGAGAGGAGGGAGCAGGGCTATGCTCACAGCTGCCAAGAGGCTGCTTCAGTGGCAGGACCTTGGAGGCAGAGAAGCCCTGAGCTAAGAATAGTCTCTGCTTCTGTGTGTGTCCAGCTTTTATGTGCTCTGGTCACCAGTCATCAGAACCTGTTCACTTGGCCCCTTGGGGCCCCTGACTTCTGAGGCTGATTTATCCTCTTACCCTACTCACTAGGCCTGCCTGCAGGGGGATAGTGGAGTGTGCTTAGTGATAGGCAAAGACATAAATGAATCTAAATAAAAAGGCTAGTGGCTTAGAGTACCTACCGTGCACCCTTTCGTATGGTCATGAACCCAAGCCCTGTGTCCCATATTCGCCAGGCATGATGCTGGCAGGTCTGCTCTGCCACTTTTTTGACCCTGTGGTCCCTGGTGCCCCCCGCCCCCACACACACACTCAGCACTCAGAAAGCATGAGCACAACTATAGTCATTGGGAAGCTAACTCATCCTGGTGTTGAATTTATGGCTTGTAATTTGATGTGGTTCCCTTATACTGAAATTCCTAGGAGTTGTCTGGAGCTGATCAAGGGTATAACCTTCCTTCCGGTTTGCAGTATGCTGGAGGTGCTGATAAGCCATGGGCCAACCCTGGAAGGGAACTGTTGCTGTTGCTAAAAGTTCCTTAAGATGTGGGACCCCAGGACCAAGATGAGATTAACTTGTGTGCGTTTGACCCTTATAGCCCTTGAGCCTGCCTGTGGTTTGGCTGGGCCTGTATTCTTCCACATTTATTTTAGTTTTCTGAGGGAGAGTGGGTTTTCCACCTGAAGTTATAGGGGAAGTGTTCTGAAGATGCAGGCGTTGACCTGGCTTTGGGAAAGGTAGAGATGGGGTGAGGAGGGAAGTCCCTGAGTGAAGGTGCTCAGTACCCCCTTCAAGGTCAGTCCTTCCAAACCCATTGAGTCTTATCAGCTCCTTTTCTAGTTCCTTCTGGCACCTGACCATCCATCTTCGCCTGAGGCCCTCTCATTCATTCTTCGCCAGGACTACGCAGGCATCTTCTCGCCCTCCTCCAGGTCCCAGTCTTGCTCCTGAAAGAGCTCCTGATCTCACTGCCCCTCAGTGGTTGCTCATCCCTGGATGAACCCCCCAGGAGATGGCAGATGGTGGATGAAAGGACCCCTGGCAGGCCTTTATCACACACAGTATTCATCAGGTGTTGTTGTGCCTCTACTTCAAACCTGCCAGTGACTGTCACATTCCCCACAAGAGCTGTCTCCCCTCAGTCTCCTCCTTTCCCGCTGCTGTCCTCCAGCCACACCAACCACCCTGCGCCTGCCACGTCTACTCCCAACTCCGACCTTTGCCTCAGCTCCCGATGCTCTTCCCCAGATGTTTGCAGCTCTGATTCCCTCATTTTATCCAGTTCTCTGTTGGATGGCTCCTGTTCAGCAAGGACATCCATGATGACTGCCGATACAGAGAGAGAGAGAGAGAGAGAGAGAGAGAGAGAGAGAGATTGAAAGAGGCTCCAGTATCTGTATTATTTCTTGGACAACTGTCTCCACAAAATAGTTGAAATGGTGTCTCTTAATTATTCCAGAGTAAAAGAATTTTAATTCCACAAGGTCCTTATAAAGGACTCCTACTCAAATAGTCTTGTCTTCTTTGGTTCACACTCACTGGACCTCTCTGTGGAACTGTCTGAAAGTTTTGGCTTAAAAAGAAACTGAATTTGTTCAGCAGAGATTTGTTAAGAGCTATCTATTATTCTATTCACTGAGAATATAGAAAAAAAAAACTCCCTCACATACACACAGTCCTAGGAGACAGAAAATAAACAAACATCCAATAAAGTGTTAGTGGTTTGGGAGCTGCTTGATTCATCGTTCTTGGCAAGCTGGTTTTCCTCGAGGGTGCTGCTGGTCAGTGGAAATAGCCCTATATCTTGCTCCTTCCTTTCCTACTGAAAAGTGAGAAAGGGCTGGGAGAGGCAGAGGGCCAGCCAGCCTCTGCAGCCAGAGCTGCATTTTGTGCAGGCAAGGCTGTGTCACACACCCACCCAGGTGCCAGCGCTGTAGCTTGAGGGTCAAGAAGGGAAGCTAAAGCCTTCCAGAACTCTCCCATCTGCCGCGGAGCTGGTGCTGGCTGACAACAGATCAGAAGCATGATCCTAACCTGTCCTCAGCAGAGAGTGCACACATCTAGGATAAAGCCTCAATTTTACACCAGCAGCTCTCAAGTGGGGGTCATTGGGCCCCTGTGAGCCCTCAAGATACTCCAAGGGGAGCTCATGTGAAAATCACAAAGTTGAGTCACAGGACCAGACAGAGGGAGGGGGGGGAACCTGTAGGATGGAGGGAGGGGTTCAGAGGACTTAGAGGAAATGAGGTTGGAAAGGGGCAGGTGGAGAAAAGTTTGAAAAAATACCATTTTATATGAGCAACCCCAGGAATAGTGGACCCAGATACTGGATTTTCTGTATTGTTTTGAAGGCACCCATTGTTTTGAAGGTTCCTAACTGTGCCTGTCAACCTCTCCATTGGCTTTGCCTGGAAGACCCTTGCTCCTCCCTTTTCCCCCATCCTCCTCTCCTCCTCTCTTTCCACAGAGAGTGGGGCTCTCACCACTAGGGAAGTTTGAGGTGCACAGTGCCCACCTGGGCAGATCAGCCATGGACCAAAGGTGCCATTGTTCGTCCTGAAAGCCAGTCTCTGACATTGATGGCACATATTCCTAACACATATGTCATGATGAAACAATCAGTGGGGTGCCTTGCCCTCTCATAGTTGGCTAGATTCATCATGATGGCCAAGGAGGTCAGGTGGCAAGCTTTGTTGTCTGTCTTTACTTTCAGATGAATTCAGTGGCATATCCAAGGATGTTAAAAATGGCTTCTCTGTGTTTCCAGAAAAGTCATATAATTCGAACCATACAGTCACAGTAGAAAGTCTCTGGGGTTGGTGGATCTTACACCGTAATGTACATTTAGTTTGTCTTTGTGGAAGGTGTCTTCTGTGTCTTGATTATCCATTTATTTTTTATGACTGAGTAATATTCCATTGCCCAGATGTAATACCATTTATCCATTCACCTACTGAGTGGTCTTAGTTACTTCCAGTTTTTAGCAATTGTGAATAAAGCTGCTATAAAAAATATATGGAATGGGACTGGAGATAGTACAGGGGTCAAGTCACTTGCCTTGCAAGCCTGTGGTCAACCCTGATTCAATCCTGGTTTGGTCCAGCACTGCACATGTGACTCTGCACACTGCCAGTAGTGATCCTGAGCGCAGAGCCAGGAATAAACCTTGAGTACAACTGGATTTGTTCCAACTCTCCCCAAATAAATAAAAATAAAACTTTGTTCTAATTGGAGTCTAGGCTATTCTACAAACGAAAATTTTCTAACATTTCAGTAGCCACCAAGGGAATTGACTGCTGGACCCTGTGCTCTCTGTTTAGCTTCAGAGGGCACCACCTGCACCCACCAAACTGCGCTCCAGAGCACCTCTCCCTTTTCCGGAGAGCTCCAGGTTCCCACACAGCTTTCGTTTCCATGTGACGGTTTATAGCACTACTACAGAACTGTGCCCCTGTCTGACCTGCCACCCTCCTCCCCCCTCTCTGCCTTCCCCTGCCCTGTGAGAGCTCAGCCACCCTGCAGGGAACTCCCTCCTCCCTCCTTTTCTCTCCCTCCTCCATATACCATCTCTCCTCCCTCCTCCCTTCTTGCCTCTCTCTTCCTCCTCCACCCTCCTCCTACTTCCCTCCCATTTCCCTCTATCCCTCTCCTTTATGTCTCATCTCTGCCCTTTCTCAAAATAAAAAATAAGAGAATGGGGCGACACAGTTGTCAGGTTGGCAGAGGAGACCCTGCTCCCATCTTCCACAGAGAATGTCTTGTCTCCCTCAGGGTTTGAATTTTGTTGTTGTTTTGGCTTTAGACTTTTCTTTAGAATACTTTACATTGGTGTCGCAAACATTTGCCACGTTCTCCACCTTCTCACTGCTCCTGTTCCCTGCTGGCTGTCTCCAGTGCCAGCCAGTGAGGTTCTTCCCAGGCACTCCAGTGCTGAACTGTAGGGCCCAAAGCTCTGTAAGGCCCAAGGAAATGCATCAGCTGCCTGAAGCCTGGCCATGCTGCCCACCTCTTAAGTCACTCCCTGTTGGAGCTCCCGGGAGGCTGTCCTGGACCCTAGGACTGTCTGTGTGTGGCTGGTTGGTCTTTGTAGCTAACAAAGCCTTGAACTTAGAGAGCCACAGAGAAATGGACCTAAGGACAGAGATCCCCACCCCAGATGAGGGACTGGGACTAGCGTCCCAGCCTCGTGCTTGCAGATACACAGTCAGTATCTAAAGAACTCTTTCATGGCACCACAGGCTTCTCCATTTCCTCTGGGTCTGAGAGCGTGTGTGTGTGTGTGTGTGTGTGTGTGTATTTGGTTGTTCGGTGGTTTGTTGAAGGGACTTTCCTCTTGGGGCTGGGAATTCCTCAACAGGATTAGGAATTGGCCTCTCAGGCAGTAAGTCCTGAGAGGCCTAGAATTGAGAGGCCTAGAATTGAGCATCTCTGAGCTCACCCACCAAGAAAGCTGGTGACCAGGGATGCTCTAGAGCCATTGGAACCTCCTCCCAAACTCACCTCAGAGACCCCAGGTGTTCCAAGGAAACACCGCCACGGTCAGAGGCCCTAAAGGTGGGGTGAGGTGGCAGCTGCTCAGGGCATTTCCTGTCAACTCCCCATCTTAGACTCTTTCAGCCAAGGCCTCCCACACTTGTCTGCTATCTCCTAACAGGAATTCCTCCTTCCCGATTCTTGGATCCAAGGAAAAGACCACCATATCATGATGGGGAAAGGGGGGGTGGCAAATGGAACTAAAGGTAATATCCTAATCGCCCCCTGTAAATTCTGGAACTTGAGGGATGTGGCCTTTGTTTCATTTGAGCCCCAGATGCCAGCATTGCCCTTATCTCGTTAGGTGAGTTCTCTCGGGCATGTCCTGTGGCCTGAGCTCAGAACATGGCACTTAACAGGCCCTCACCCTGAGCTCAGAGCACAGGATGTTAGTCAAAGGCTCCTCACCCCCACCCAAGGCTGCTGCATTGATCTGAGACCCACCAGATGACACGGAACTTTATGGTGGCCCTAATTCCAGCCTGGCAATGGCCTAGACAGTGTTTTTTGGGGGGGGGGGGGTGTCCCAAGCATGCAGCATGAAGGGAAGGGATGTATGTAGTCATCACAGAGGTGTTCACATGGAGAAGATGGGGCTAAGCTCAAGGATTGCCTGTTCTCACCTCCTCACTTCCTTCCTCAGCTTCCAGCCCTGACCATGGCCTATGTGGCCCCTGGACCTCGGCTGAGCTGGAAACAGGCCTGGCCTTATTGGCTTCCCAGAGACCCTTTGCTGGGAGAATGGCAGTTATGGCACCTACAAAAGGCTAGTGGAAGTGTATAAGAGAGAGAGAGAGAGAGAGAGAGAGAGAGAGAGAGAGAGAAGAGATAAAGAGCCTGCCATAGAGGCAGGCTAGGGGAGTGGGGAGGGAATCAGGGGACATTGGTGGTGGGAAATGGGCACTGGTGGAGGGATGGGTGCTGGAACACTGGTTGACCGAAACCCAAACATGAACTTCTTTGTAATTGTATATCTCATGGTAGCATAATAAAATAAAACAACAACAACAACAACAACAACAACAACAACAATAATAATAATAAATAAAAGAACTTTAAAAAAGGGCCAGTAGAAGTTAAAACGGAATTGGTAGACTTTGTGGAGTGGAAGGAGGCCTAGTTTGTTTCTGTAGATGGTTCTAGAACTCGCTGGTACCAGAACTTGTTCGATGGTACCAGAACTTGAATCCTCAGGTTCCGGTAGTCAGGCCTCTGCTCAGCTGGTCCCCAGTGCTGAGGCTCCCGGCCCTGCAGCTCGAGTGTCTATGTCTACTGTGTTGTCCTGGCCTCATCTCAAACCTCTGCCCTCTTTCTTCGGGTTTCTGCAAATGCTGAGAGCGTTCCCTGTCTACAGATACCTTGATGCCCGAGTCAAGTGCCAGTCAGCTGGAACAGGCTTCCAGAGCGCCTTGGCTTGGCACAGCTCCATGCCACCTCAGAGCTTGACCCTGGTGGAGCCTGTTGGTGACTCAGCAGCCCAGGAGATCTGGGGACCCTGCCCTGCCATCCTCATGGGGCTCTCTGCCAGTCTGAACCTGCCACAGGGCAGGCCATGGAAGAGGAAGTCAGGATGGACACCCAGCCCGGGGCCCAGTCTTTTGAGAAAATGTTCACTTCGGTCTAAGGCTTGGCTGCTTCTTCCAAGGTGGGAAGGAGGTGGCCTGTGTCCATGTGGATGGGCAAAAGCTTCCCTTGGGCTGTTTGACGCAAAGACATGTGGCCCCCGTTTGCTCTCTGCACTGGAGGAAGGGGACACTCAAACCCCATAGCAGCAGGAAGTGATGCTCTGTGAGGCTCAGGAGAGGGCAGTGAGGTTAGGGTGGGGACCCCACATGTGTACAACCATACAGGCAAGGAGAAAGATGTGTGTGAGGCCGTGAAGGCGAGGTGTTGGGGTGTCTGAAGGGTGAGGAGGGAGGAGGTGTGTCAGATGTTGCGGCATCAGAAGAGTGAGAAGGAAGATGTGTGTGTGTGTGTGTGTGTGTGTGTGTGTGTGTGTGTGTGTAGCCTGGAGGCTGAGGTGGCAGGGTGATGGGCAGGGTGGGACAACAGCCCAGTGTGTGGCCTGCAGGCTGAGATACTGCACCACGCCTGGCAGTTCTTCGAGGCGTCTCAGCAGCCAGCCCCCACTTCTCTACCAGGGTCTCTCTTTCCACCACGTTTCTTCTTTCCCTGCTTTCCAGAAGTCAGGGAGAGCAGATGTCACTACCCTTCTCAGCTCTGTGGCATCCCCCATGCCGGGGGTCGCATTGGGTGTTGCTCCTGAACCTGGGTCTGCAGTGCTCCTGGCATTGGTAAATTTTACCCATGGAAGCCAGGAGGGAAAGACCAGCCTCGATTCTGCAGCAGAGGTGGTGGGAGCTAAGCCTGTACCGGAGAAGGAGGGACTGGGGAGTCCCATAGGGTGCATGGGGGAGGGGATGACCATCAGGTGGGCCTCTGGAGGACATGGCAGGTGGGGTGGAATGAGGACAGCCAGCGGTGGAGAGGCGGTAGCGCCTCCACAGAGTTCTTGACATGTATGGAGAACACAGGCAGACCCCGTGGCACACACACGAGTGGGTTTGTTCCAGTTGTCTCCGCGCTGAGACTCAGCTCCCTGTGGTAGGTCCATGTTAGTCTGAAGGGCCCTGAGTGTGTCATGCTCAGAGAATCCTCGCCAGCTACTCCCTCCCCCACTTCAGGGAGTTCTGCTCCCCCTCTTTCATTCCCTCTGGTACCTTAAGGCCCCCGGTGCAGATCTTCTGTTTGCTCACAGAAGCTTCCAGCAGCTGCCCACTCTGGTGTGGAGATCACCCGCTGCGTGCCTGCTGACTGCCATTCCGCAGGCTCAGGGCAAGAGCGCCTCCACACACCACTCTCTGTCCTGCTGAGGTGAGCGAACTGTGGTAGAGCCACATTGAAACTCATCTCCTGTCCGGCCCCAGTTTGTCATGCCCTTTGGCCGGTGGGATTGGAAGGAGGATGCCCGCAGGCAGAGGAGGGGCCGATGTTGCAGACAAAACTTGTGGTCCCTCCTGGGACACTGGCCTCCCCATGTTCTGTTCAGTTTGCACCAGCGGGTTCTGGGTGTCGCGTAGTAGCAGCACAAGAGACAAGGTATGTTGCTCTGGGAACCTAGGAGCGAGGAAGGAATTCCTGAGGCTCAACTAACGTTCCTGCTCCCCATCTGCACATTCTCCTCCCTGACGACCCTCCTCATCCCCATGACCCTGTGTTTTGGAAGCTGTCAACTTCCTTGCAAAACAGCATCCGTGCATCAGAAGCCTGTGTGAGTGTGAGGGCACCGATAAGGACGGTGTCATCACACGTGCATTCTGAAGAGACTCGCTCGCAGAGAAGAGGTGAAAACTTCTCAGGGCAGGAGCGATAGGTACAGCATGGAGGGCACTGGCCTTGCATGCAGCTAACCCAGGTTCAATCCCGGCATCCTGTATGGTTCCCCCAAACACCTCCAGGAGTGATCCCTTAGTGCAGAGTCAGAAGTAAGCCCACTGTGTGTGACCCCCAGAAAAACAAATTTCTGAGCTACAGGATAATCAAACAAGCGCCAACTGAGAAAAAAAAAATACATTTGTTGCTGACACCTGAGTGATCCTGTGAGAGGAAACTTCAATTCCTACAGCTGGAGAAAGGGCCTCCCCACTGAAGAGATCACTGGGTTGTTAGTGGTGACACAAAGGCGACAGCTGCCCTTTGTCACAGGTATACCACTCGGTGTACAGCTTGATACTCATGTGACCCCTCACTAACCCTGTGGGGAAGGAGATCTTACCATCTTTCCTTACATCAAAGGAAACCAAGGCTTGGACAGCAAAGGAAAGTCCCAGAACTGCGAGGATTCGAGTCCTCTGCTGGGTGGCCAAGGCTCGAGGCGCTGAGCTGAGTCTGGGCTGGCTATGTGCAGCACCGGCGGGACTGTGCAGGGCAGCTGCAGTCAGAGAGCGCCGGACAGGAGCACTATGGAGATCTGGGTGGAGATGGACTTTGGTACCAGATTGCGTGCCTGTAGTCTCTGTGTGGGCCTTGGCACCGTTGGGTTCTGTGACCCCAGAGAGTGTAGAGCAGTGCGTCGTTCTATGGTCGGGCACTTAGAAAGCTCCTTCTGGCTACAGAAGCAAATACTTAAAAGCTATTGGCAGGGAAAACCAGTCTGGCAACTCAGGTGAGAGCCCAGGAGAGATGATGAGACTGGAATTGGGGCAGTGGTAGTAGGGACATAGTGGGGACAGATAAGCGGGACAACTGTGGAGGTGGGGTGTGGAGCAGGCTGGGGCTGTGGGGATGGGGAAGGAAGGATGATGGAGCTGTTGGGCCTCCCGCTCCACCAGAATGAGGAGGAGATGGAGCAGGCTAGGAGATAGGGGATGGCTTGTGTTTATTTCAGAACAGAGCTTGAGGCCTAGGCCTGGGAGATGGAACTCAGGAGTGTATGGGAGCCGGACACATCTCAGTGAATGTGGGGTCTGCGTGGTGGCTTTCACAGCCCATCCCTGTCAGCCTTGGCTGCACCAAGGAGATCCCATTGTTCTCTGGTCATTGAGGTGATTATTGTGGCCGCCCCATCTGCTGAGTGTGCTCACTTGGATACAGTAAGAATAACTCCATGTCTAACTCCTCTTTAAAAAGTTCATCCTTAGCAGATGATACTTGCGATATTCCATGGTTATCTCCACGAGCCTCTGTGGCCTGCAGTCCTGTGACCTTGGGATTCAACTGGGAATCTGTGGTAGAGTTCTTGGGCAAATACAGGAGGCAGGGCAGAGTTGGAGGTCATTCTGTCTCTCCTTCCTGAACTTTCTAGAATTTAGGTTGAAGCAAGAATAACCATAACAGAGCCCCATGCTTTAGTGAGCTCATGCAGCAGGCGTTCTGTGGAACTTGGTACAACTCCCCATTCCTTCTTTGCAAGAGTTGCAGGTGGCCATTTCTTATGGATAAAGACACCCTGGCTCTGAGGAGTTAGTTCATGTAGACGCACCTGCCAGGTGAGGAGGGGGCAGAACCAGGACTTAAGCCCAGGCCTGACAGCAAGGGCCCTTTCTGTTCTGCCACAGCAGCTTCTCAACTGGAATTAAAGAATAGTAGATGTGTGTCCTGTAAGTATCTGTCTATCCGCTCAATGTTTCTACCACCCTGAGTCCCTTACAATTCCATATGAAGACTTCTGGGTTTTCCTACCTTTGCATATATTGAGATGGATGTATGAGAAAAACACCACCATGGGCGTCCATCCAGGTAGCACTGACTTACTTTCCATGATGTCATCAACATGGCATATTGCCTTGACATATTTCCATGACACATTGACTCATCAAGTTGAATTTGACTGTTCAGTGCCACCCCAGAGGTCATTAAGAAGGACATCACCTGGGAATCCCGAACTCATGAACCAAATGATACCTTCTGGGCTGTGTGTTCAGGATATTCAGTCAGGCCAACATCAAGACTGCCTTGAAAATGTAGTCATGTTTTTTAGGTTTAGCATCTCTCCCTATCTTCTATGTCCTGTGAATTTGAAAGTCATACTATTCATAAATGGATCAGATCCACTGAGACAAATACATACAAGCTTTGCTTTTTGCCTGACCCTTGTTCAAGCCAAGGGATCCAGTTACAAAGCCCTGGAATGCCTGCTTGGTGGTTGAGGAAGATGGAAAGCTGTGGATCTTCCAAGATGTCAATACAGTAGGGACTGGGAAGATCTTCAGGCCCATCTCTGTCCTTTAAAAGCCCCAGTTGAGAGAATTGAAGAGACGTACCAGAAATAGTCCCATTCATTGGTGACCCTAGTCTCTGGGTTCCCTTTTAGCCCAAATTTCCCTACCTCGATATACAACAGGCTGATATCCAGGAGCAGAGAGGAGGAGGAGGAGGTCTTCCTAGCATGCCTATGTTCTTTGACTGTACATCACAGGGTAAACAAGTACAGTGAGGCCAACTGGCCAGTGTTGGGAGTTTGCACTGTGTCACTTACAAGCTGCATGACCTTGACTAGATTACTTAATCTCCTGCCTTCTAAAATGGGAGTGGAAGAGCACCAACTCCCTCGGACTTGCCTTGAGGACTGAATGAGATGATGCAGTACAGGGAATGAGTGATGATGCTGATGAGGACTCAAAGCCCCATCCCCTGCCCTGCTTGCAGGCTGAGCAGTGTGGAAAGGGGACAAGGAGGCCCAGAGGCTCTGGTGGGATTCCTTCCACCACCACCACCCACCGACTCAGCAGCCTCTTCCTGCTTGGCCTGTCCCATGTCATGGCTATGTTAGGGTGCTGGGGTCACTTGAGGGTTTGTAACTAAAGGCTTTCTGCTCCCTGCAGAGCTGCATTCTTGGCTCTGCCAAAGGGTCCTCTCACCTGAAACCCAGCACCGACCTTTTCAGTGAATCTCTCGAAGGCTGTTGTCGGGGCGCCAGGTCGAGCCTGTGTTTTGAGAGCAGTGCTCCAGATGCTGGGAGGGCAAAGAAAGAGCCCTCTGTGCCGGGTCCCCTCAGCTCGGTGATTCATTCCCACGGTGCGCAATTTCTGAGCGCTGCTTACCTTCCCCTACCTTCTCCTCATCTTGTCTGGCCAGTTTCCCCACAAATTCCTCTGCAGCTTTGCCAGGCACCCTCTGGATCTCCAGTGTTTCTGTCAGTCAGCAGGGGCAGTAGAAACAGTCCTCTCCAGCTCCGAGAGAAGCCATGGTCTCCTGAGAGACTCTGCGTGGGAACCCTGGGGATGGTCAAGTGGCAGCCTTGGCCAGTGGCATTGAAGGTGTCTGAGAGCAGAGTGGCAGGAGGCAGGATCACGATGGTGTGGCCCTGCCAGCTTCCCTCCTTACCCCCACCTGCAGTGCACTCCCTTTTCTTTTTGCCAACCAGATTGGTTGTTACCCTGAAACCAGCACCTTCACCGGGCTAGCAAAACCTCTAGCCTTTAAAGCAGCCGACCTGGGTTAGATCCCCAGCATCCCAACGGGTCTCCTGAACACCACCAGGAGTCTCATTCCTGAGTGCAATGCTAGGAGTAACCCCTGAGCATTGCTGGGTGTGGCCCCAAATCAAAAAGTGCTGGCCCTTTGCCCCTCAGCAAAATTTCTGCTATGTGTGCTGATGAAACAGAAACGTTAGGACGTTTTGTCTTAGAACTGTACCAGCAGGCCTTGGTTCTCTGTGACTGACTTTACTGAGTTTGGCGCCCATGTGGCTGCGTCTCAATTGTACCCACAGACCTAATGCAGGATTCTTAGCCTCTAGGTACCACCAACCAGTTCCTGAGCATCTGGTGCTGTCCCTCTATCTTCCAGCCCCAAGCATATTTGAATAAGGACCATATGAGTGCATGTCTGTGTGTGTGCGTGATTGCATGTGGGTGCATGTATGGGTATGTGCATGTGGGCCTGCATTAGTGTGTGCATGTGTATGCATGTGCGTGCATGTGTGTGTCTGTAGAGAGGCTGGCTGCTCCCTGAACACACACACTCCCTTCTGCCTCTCTCTTACTTGTCTCCTGCCTTCCCGTTCTGCGCCTGCCTCCATTGCAGGCCTCCCCACTGCTGTCTCTCAATCTGTGGCCCCTCATCCACCAGGGCCCACTGCACCCTCTCCTTCCCCCACCTCTCTCTACCTTCTGAAACAGTGACCCTACCTTCACTAGGTCACCTGGTGATGGAGACCCCAAAGCAGCTGGGCTGTAGAGCTCCTGATTTTCAAGAGCAAATACCTGTCAACAGGTGGAGTGGTGGGAGCTGGGAAGCAAATGGGTTATGGCAGAGCCCTTATAGGTATGGAAAACTCTACTTGGGTGACCAGAGACCTAACTTGTGTCTCCCAGGCCTGGGCTGAAAGAACTGAGTATCCCTAGAGGAGGTGGCCACCAGATAATGGGTGCCCCAGGTTGAAGGCACATTCAGCATCCCAGGTACACGGAGGGAGGTGCAGTACAGTATGGGGAGTCCCCTGATCTGTGACCTAGAAGACACAAGTGCCACATCAAGAAATGGGTTTCCCTATGGCACCGTTCAGTGAACTCCCAAACTCAGTGGCTAGCCTTGCTTTGGCATCTTCTCTGGTTGGAGGCATTTCCTTATGTTTCCAACAGCTGGTTTCCTTATGAACCCCAAGGCCTTGCTCTTTCTGGAGGGCAAGCCGGTACCCGCCAACCCAGTCCACACTGGGGTGAGGAATCCACATTTCATGGCTCTTCCATAACGTGGGGTTTCTCCTCACACTATCCCTTTCTTTTTTGGAGGGCTTTTGCACTTTTGGAGGGCTGCTGCAATCCAAGGGATCCTCTGGGTGATCCCATTTGAACAGAATGGGAGCTGGGCAGCAGGGGCCTCAAAGGAAGAGCTGCCCGGGTGGTGGGGGCCAGAGCCTTTCTCCGGGCGTGATCCTGTGCCAAGTGGGACCTGGCCTGTGATGGGTACATCCAGGCCTGTGACAGGCACATCCATTCCTGTGACGGACACATCCAGGCCTGTGACAGACACCTATCTATTCCTGTGACGGGCACATCCACACCTGAGACTGGCAAGTCTAGGCCTTGTAACAGGCAAGTACAGGCCTGTGAGAGACAGGTCCAGGCTCTGTGACATGCACACCTAGACCTTATTGACAGGCAAGTCCACCCTGTGACAGGCAGGACGTGGCCCTGTGATAGGCGGTTCCCAGCCTGTGACAGGTACTTCCAGCTCCTGTGATAGAGCGGGGCCAATCCCCTTAGCAGAGGCCAGCTTGGGTCTCATGACTGTGGGTCCAACCTCTATGGAACGGGGTGTGTCCTTGAGCCACTCTTTTTTGTGTGTGTGTGTGTGTGTGTGTGTGTGTGTGTGTGTGAGTCCCCACCTGGGTTGTCCCCACAGGTGCTCCTGGGAAGCCTGGAACCTCCAAGCCTCGAGTTTCTCAAAAGTGTCACATAGTTCAGCTCCCACACATGCAGCCTGTAGCCAGCACTCTGGCACTGGGCCAACAGAGTGGGCAGCGGGGTGTGGACACTCCCACCTGCACCCCCAGAACAGGAGCAGTTAGAGGCCATGGGGAGCCCTGAACATCTACATCTGTGGCTTCTGGAAGTGGGTGTCTGAGCATCCCGCTCGGCCTGTAGGATCTGTTATTTGGGGCTACAGCTGCTGAGCATGGCTGTTCCCTGCGTGTCGGGACCGCTGAGGGGTTCCTCCACCTTGTTGAGGGGATTTGAAACTGGCGTGAGCACAGCTCTCAAGGTAAAATTGGGATTAGGCTCCACAGTTTAGCAATCATCTGTTTTCCCTTTTTGTCCCATTTTGATTGAAGTGCTGTGATTTACCGTCAATGAGTTTTATGAGTACAGCGTCCCATTGTTCCACACCCACTGCCAGATCTCTTTTTTCTTTTTTTCATTTTTAGCAGGGGTGGGGGTGGGTCACACTTGGCAATGCTCGGGGTTATTCCTACCTCTAAACTCAGGAATTACTCCTGGTGGTGCTCGGGGACCATATGGGATGCCGGGGATTAAACCCAGGGAGCTGTGTGCAAGGCAAACAGCCTTCCTGCTGTACTATCTCTCCATCCCCAACTTCTCACTAAGCCTCAGTTTATCCAGGCTGTGAGGCCAGACTGTGCCTAGAGCAGGAGTCAGCATGAGGACTAAATGTGATATGCTTGTGGACCCTCATGCGAAGTCCAGAACTGGAGTGCTCCCCATCAGTGAGTCCCTGCCTGAGAAGCAGATGATGCCTGCTCTGTCTTTTGGGTCTGGGAGCTTCGAAGGGAGCTCACCCTACCAGTACCGGGCCCCCACTCTCCTCACAGCACCTAAACTAAACTGGTGCCTGATGTCACCTGCAGATGGAAGCACAGGGCGAGGACTGGAAAGCAGAGAAACACTGGAATTGTGGAACTTTCTTCTGGAATTGCCCAAATTATGCATTAAAAACTCAGGTCTCTCCTCTCCACTTCCCATGCCGGCTTTGCAAACTCTAATTTTAGCTTCCTGAACACCTCTGTGAGTTTAATCAGTGAGTTTAATAACTCACTGATGCAGCGTGAAAGGGGGCCATCACTTGCCCCCGAGGTGTGTCCCAGAGAGCTGCTGTCCACCCAGCTTTGCTAGAGCAGAGGTTGCCTGGTCTGTGCTTCCTTTGATTGACAGGTGGGGGAGGGAGGTGGTGGCTTGTTCATTTGTTCAGGCACAGTCTGTGCCCAGCCAGTGGCGCTTCCTCCAGAGAGGTATGCAAAGCATCTCATGTTGTTCTCCACATTGATGTTTGGCCCTGGCTGGACGGCCCAGAGTGCTGTGTGGGGGTGCCAGTAGAGCTGGGTGGTGGGATCCCAGCCCAGGAAGACCTCCCTGAATGCCCAGGTGCTGGGTATAAGCTCAGGCTTTTAACACGCTCAGGGGAGCTCAGAATCAGTGTCTGATGAGCCTCGTGGCACCAGGAAGTCCCGGCGCTCTGCTTTCTCCCCCTCCTCTCACCTCCTGGGTCCTACAAGTGGGAAATCCTCACCAGGGCTCCATCAAAGCAGCCTGGAGTTTTACTGGTGTTTTCCTTTTTCAGTTTTTGGGCCATCTCAGGAGTTGCTCCTGGCTCAGTCCTGGCAGTGTTGAGGGGTACATGGTGCAAGGGATCAAGCTCAGGGGCTAAGCCTGCACTCGGGCCCACTGGGGCACACAGTGTTTCTCCTTGCAGAGAGTCCTGAGTGTGAGGGCCTTATCAGGCTTGCTGGGGGGGGGGGGGGCTGTGTGTCCCTGCCCTGAGGAAAATGGGGAGAAGCATTCTCCTGCTCCTCTAGGGGACAGAGGGGAGCCCTTGCAGTTGATCCTTTTGCCCTGGAAGGTCTGTTGGGGGTGGTGGCTGCCTTATGCTCTAGGGCTGTGGGGTCTCACTCAGCACGGCTCTTGCTGGCTGCAGAACTCATGAGAGGCTCCATTTTTGTGAATGTTTCCAGAAACTTGTGGTGCTGGGGGCTCTTGGGAGTCCACCACCTGCCTGCCTTCCAGGGAGCTCTTCCCCCTGCCACAGTCCCTCCCTGCTGGGATCTGGACATGAGGGAGTTAGGCATGTGTACCCCATGATATATTGGGGGAGACTGGTGGTAGCTGTCCCCACCCCACTGAGAGAAGCACTGCTCGGTACCTGGAGACTGGCTAGGGACGACTCCACACACACCCTACTGTACCCTAGCACCAGGCTGCAGTACCCTTGGGGAGTAGCTGTCCCCTCAGCTGGGGACTGACAGGTGCCTGGAAGAGAAGCCCAGCTGGGTTGTACTGCATGAGCCCCACTGTTAACTGAGGAAGTCGGGGTGGCTGGGCTGCGGCGTGTGACTGGAGTCTCCCCCAGTGAGGAGCTGCTCACGCCTGGACCCAGCGTGCAGGGATGCACGAGGAGTAGAGAGGCATCCCAGCATGCACAGCCTGGACTGGACATCCCGCCCGAACAGACACACACAAATGCCTACGATTTGTCTGTTTCATATCGAGTCTGTTCTATCACCATGAAAAAGATAAGCTGTCCCCACCCCCAATCCCTGCCATGATGGGGGAGACACTGGAAAAGCTTTACGTGACACTTCCTCCTGATGACAGAGGCAGGTCTGTGTGTTGCATGCTGTGTTGCATCCTGTGCTGAGGGAGGGGTTTGTTGAGCACACTCTGACCTCTGCCCTCTTCTTCCCCTCGCAGGTTTCTTGTTGACTGTGTGTCAGGCCCTGGAGAACACCACCGCCGCCCTGAGTGGTGAGTCCGTGCACAGGAGTGGGGGCACGCGCAGGAAGTGGGTCAGGGCTGGTCTCTGGAGCCTGGTGGGCTCAGCTCCATCCTGCTGGGCTCACACGGGACTTGAGCTCCTACTCTGGGAGGTCCTTAGTGCAGGCAACAGGGGGACCGTTCCCCACTCTCTCAGAGCTCACCCTTCCCCATCACTCTTGCCTTTTTGGACAAGGGTGTTGAGAGCTGCCAGACCCAGGAACATGGAACAGGTCTCCTTTATTCAACCCAGGTAATCCATGTAGAAAAAACCAGAGAGGAGCTGGAGAGATCACTTAAAGACTTCCCACATGCCTTGCATGTTTAAGGTTCAATCTCCAGCCCCTCACAGCCTCCCAAGCCCCTCCAGATGTGGCTTTGGTGGGGGCTAGCACCCCGAGGTCCTAGCAGCATTGCCTGATGGTTAACCTCTCTGGCCTGGTTGGTTGAGTGTTGCCAGAAGGGGTCCCCAGGTGCTAGCATTGCCCGGTTTGTCCCGATCCCCTTCCTTCCCTCCAAAAGCGCATCCGAACCTTGCACCTCTCTTGTCTGCTTCTGCCTGGTGAATTTTACTTCGTTACATTCCAGTTTATCTCTTGACATTTGTACTAATATTTTCCTGATTTCGGTTAAAGATCCCAGATAGGGAGATTGGAAAGTTTGGGGAAAAGTCAGAGGCACGGCCCTCACGGGCAGAGTGAGCAGGTGGCCGCGTGCCCCTTGCACTTTGCTTATAGGCTCTGTCCCATGCGGTCATGTTTTCTACAATTAGTCATAGAGAGGAAACTGTTTTGATTCTTGCTTTTAAATTCAAATTTGGGGTTGTGCATTTTTTCATGTTTCTGGCAAGTTTTGAAATTTATTCTTCTAAAATGTCATGATGTTCCAAAAATAAAATAAAATGTCATCACGATGTTCCAATGAGATGGTGTTATCAGTGAGGCCTTCCCCATTGAGTATTTCCCTGCTTCCATGTGAAGTTGGGCTGCTCCATTTTCAGGCCTAGTAGCAGGCTCCTTCTTCAGGTTTCCTTCATTTTTGTTCATCTCCAGGAGCAAGAACAAATATGTGTATGACTCTTGGCACACATGACGAAATACTTCTGCTGTGGAATCAAGCTGGCTTCCGTGCCAGAGACAAAGGAGTATACCATTCCAACGTCGCCCTGGCTGGCATGGGGGTGTGTTCTTATCCGTCACTGCAGTGGCCCTCATTATTCCAGGGGTCACTGAGGGCAGGAGAAATACTTCTTACATATTCATAAACTCCCACCAGCCCCTCAGCCTACCCAGTGTTTTCTCTTCTGTCCCATGCTTTTCCCTCTTAGCACCTTGAGGTGACTGTACCACTCCCACCAGCTCCTCTGGTTTCCCCTGGGAGTCAACAGCCTCAATGCAGATGTCCACAGTAGCAGTGAGGAAGAGGTCCCACTTCCCCAGTAGGGTGCTTTGTCAGACTGGTGGTAGAAGGGCCAGTCCCCTGCAGAGCCATATGCTGGGCTCCAGGGGCAACCAGAGCTCCCACGAAGCTTTGCTTTGACTTTACAATTTACTTCCCACATCACAAGGGCTCAGATGTGAATATGTGAGGGTGGGAAGAATAGGTTGGTAACTCTGTGTGCATAAATATTCTTTGCATATCGTACATTCCATTGTCCCCATCAACGTCCCTTCCTAAGATACATTTGACTGCATGTCTATCCATAGCCATGCCAGTCTTGGCCAACAAAAGGCCAGGTTTTCCCAGAGCCACATGTAGGTGGCAGCCCGAGGGCCGGCAAATGCCTCTGCAGCAGACCACGTGTTATTTCACCCTCCCTCCATCCAGGCCAATAGGCGAGAGGCCCAGGGACTTGGCATACATGAGCCTCTTCCCAGACTCACTGGGTTTTTCCAGGCCTCTCTGGCTGACCTGGGAGTGCCCGCTGCATTCGTTCAGAGATGACTGTCCTCACTGCAGATGTGACCACCCTCTGACCCATCCTCTCTCTCTAGACTTGCTTCAAGGACCATATCTGTGACACCCACAGTTCCTGGAGCTCTCCCTTGTTGCAGCATTTGTTCAGCAAACAGTAGTGGTAGGGCCAGAGCAATAGTACAGTGAGTAGGGCATTTGCCTTGCACGTGGCTGACCCGTATTTGATCCCTGGCATCCCATATGGTCCATGAACATTGCCAGGAGTGAGACGTGAGCAACGCCAGGTGTGACATAAAACAAAAGCAAAAATAATGTTTAGAAAACAGTGCCTGTGTCCGACTGTGTACCTCTTCACCCCATCACCAACTGAGTACCACTCTGTGGCCAGTGTAGGAAGAAGGTTGAGCTGCCTCGAGCCTGTATCCCTCTCTGGATGGGTTACTTAGCACCTGGCCTCATGGGTTATGAATTAATACTTTACACTCTTAATACTCTCTAATCTGGCCCCATTGAACCCAGACATGATACGGAGAGAATGAGGCTGTCAGAAACTTTTGGACTACACTCACCCTGTCTTTGCCACCCCTGCAAGGGCAAAAGCTGTGCCACCAAGTCAGGCTGGCTGACTTGTGTCTTTATTTTGGGTGACCATCCTGTCTTATGGAACCACATTCCTCAGCCTTTTCAAACCCATGGGTCACTTCTGATCCTGATTCCTTTCTGTGGTCTCCCTTTCCTACCAGTTGAACTATTAGACTCATGCTTAGCCCGACTCCCAACCACTTACCCACTTTTCACCTGTGGTCTTCTTGGATTATCCTAGATGCCCGTCAAGGGCTACCAAGACCCCAAGAGAGCTCCCAGCTGAGAAACACTGTTCTATAAGATTACCCTGGTCCTGGATGGCCTTGATCACCTCTGTCCACTCCAGCTCTGTCTTCACCAGGCATGGTTTAAATTCTGCAGAGGCTATGGCTCTAACTGATGGCCATCCCCACCAGCCAAACACTACCCCCAGCATTGAATGGGAAAGCTAACTTTTGCCTAATTTACTAATTAAAATTTCTTTTGTGTGTGTTTTGGGGCCATACATGATGGTGCTCAGGGATCACTCCTGGTGTGGCTCAAGGAACTTTGAGGTGCCAGGGACTGAACCCTGGTTGGCCACATACAAGGCAAGCACCTTTCCCACTATGCTATCTCTCTAGTCCCTTATTCAACAGGTAAAACTATGTGTTCGCTGTAAATGCCTTCATACACATAGCCATGAGTGTATACACCCATTATCCAACTGCAACAGCTAACATCTCCCTGACATTTTTTTATCTCTTCCTCACCTTTAAAATTTTGCTCTTTGCAAGAATGTTTTAAAGTCAAGCCCAATTTGCTTTTAACATTCTATGTATCTAATACATTAGGACTTAAAAGAACATAACCATGATCTTGTTATACCACAGAGGTCACTGCCGTAGTTTTGTTAGATCCTGCGATGGAGGGTAGATGATGTTTGTGTTCATTTCTTTATCATTTCATCTTAGTTTTCTGTTGCCTTAATGTTTTTATATTTTTTACTGATCTTTTTTTTCAAGTGAACACTTTTATAAAATGTGATGATGACTCTTTTTATTGTTGTTTTGGGCTACATCCGATGGTTCTCAGGGATTACTCCTGGTTCTATGCTTAGGGCTCACTCCTGGCAGGGCTCAGGAACCATTTGGGATGACAGGGAGCAAACCCAGGTCAGCTGCATGCAAGGCAAACTCCTTATCCACTATACAATCTCACCAGTCCCAAATGTGCTAGTTTAATTCTGGGTGACTGACTTTCACATCTGAGCCCCTCTGAGTCCCTTACGCATTGGAGGGAGCAGCTCCTTCATTAAGTTCTAGAACTCTCCATACAGGGGGTCATTTTAAGACAAATGCTACAATGGCTTTAGCCATGCTATCAATATGTAGGTCTCTTTACTCTAAGAATTTGACTGGAATGAGAAAGAGTAACGGTCATAGAAAGTCTTGATGCATTCTGGAATGATGGAGCAAGGAGTTCTACAGGCATCCTCAAGATAAAGGCCTCACATTTGGATGGAGAGAAGGTTGTAAACTCCATGTGCCAATTAAGTGGGGGCAAGGGAGCTCATGAGCTCAGAGGAGCAGGTGCTGCTCCTGTGTGGCTCTTACTTGTTTTTTGAGGGAAAAAAGTTTCATGTTCTTCTGACCTGCGAATTGCCCTAGCCTCTACTGTTTCACTCATTTCTTCCCATGATTCCTTCTCTCAGATGCCCAAATGTAGGTAGACGGTGCCCAAGGCACTGAAACCGGCACTCCTGTCATCTGTAAATGTTTTGTAGACATCAGCTTTGGATGAGACCCTGGGAGGACACCATGCTAGAGGGCAGGAATCCTGGGTGCTGGGCTCAGTAGCTCAGTTTTTTGCCAAGGCCTTAGGCAAGTTTATGCATCTGGTTCCTATTTGGATCTTACTTTCTTCATCTGCTGACCTTGACTCTGAAGAGCCTGTAGCTCTTGGAGAGCTGTGTTGGTTGAGACTTCTAAGGTGGCCTTAGGTGGTTGGGAAATCCAACAGGGTCTGCTGACCATGTCTCTATGTATCCCAGTAGGGGAAGTGGGAGTGAGGCTGCCCCATGGTTAATTCTCTTGGAGCCAGAGGCTGTTACCTTCGGGTTCTAACATTCTTGTTGCAGAAACAGCCTAACAGAACCCCTCTTAGTCCTAGGGGTCCCCGCCTCCCGCACCTCACAGGAGAAAGAAGACTGTCTGGCATCCACTGTGGGATGACATCCAGCCTCAGATGACATCCCCACCCCTGCTGACTGCATATTCCTAGTTTAGGATGACATTTCTCACCCTTCCCCCCCCCCCACAGCCCTCTTCGGACCTTCCTTCCTGTGGACACCCCTGCCCTACCAGCAGGGGCTCCACATTTTAACCTGTGGCCCCCTTTGAGTGTCCTGCTTCCCACCCCGTGTCATGAGGGCCCTGTTGAGAAATGCTGGGGTAGAAGATAGTTATTGCAGGAGTGCACTCTGTAATCTGGGGGGCTGGGCGGGAAATTTTTTATCTGGCTGGTTGTCAGATTGTAAAGCAGGCAGAGAAACATTAGCTGGAGGCACGATCAGGGGCAACTTAGAACATCGTCACACCCTCTCGAGGAAGGATTCCTACCTAGCTTCAAAAGGCACCTTTTCATGCTCCTTAAAGGGACAGAATGCACCCAGTTAAGTTGCTGGGTGGCTGCTTGCTTAACCCTCTGCAATGTCGCACATTTCCCGCCCATCTGGTTCCCATATTTTCATGAGACTCGCACTAATGACTTAGGGGTGTGGTGAGGGCCTGGCTCCGCGGCACCTGGGAGCCGGGCTCCTGCCTTCCTCCCCTGCTATCTACCTGGCACCATCTGGGTGTCAGAGCGCCTCTGGAAAGCTCTGAACTTCTGCTCCTTCCTCTTGCCTGTGTCTGATGACACCCACCTGGTACAGGCTTGCTTAATTTCGTGTCTGGGGAGACTTTTCAGAGATGGTGATGAAAGAACTGGACTCGCGATGTGGTGACTCGTGGGAAGGTCCCCATTATCAGTTTGCTTGAGGAGATGATAGTGAGATTTTGGTGGGGACACCGGGCTGAACTATAAGAGAGGGCAAGTTTGGACTGGGGGTGCACCGAGGGAGGCTGAGCAGATTACAGGGAAAAGGCTTTGAAGCTATTACTTGTTTGGAAACAAGTAATAGCCGGCAAGCAAGGGATCTGCTTATTGCTCATCTCACCGAACAAAAGCTTTTGAGACCTGCACGCTGCTTCCCGTTCCATTGTCTGGAGTTTTCCCATGTGGAGCTGAGCTCACTCTAAAATTAGAAGGCTCACGTGTGCTCTGGGATGTGTGGTTCACTGCTCCAAATATGTGTCTTAAGCCCCACAGAATTGGTGTCTTAGTTTAGAGCAAAGGTCCACCCATCTGTGTGTGCTAGAACCTTAGAGCTGTCTTCCCCAAAGTGGGTACCACCCCTAGGGCTTCTGGACCCATCCTGAGGCGGGGGTGGGAATAGCTTGGGTGTCATTGGTGGGGAAGCCAGTTTCTGCTTGTTAGTTTGTTCAAAGATTTCCAGCAGGGGGACTGAATAAATTTTCTTCTGAAAAGAGAACAGCAGGCCTAGGGATGGCCTGAAGGTGAAAGAAACCTCGGGAGAGAAAGAGGAATTTTCTTCTGTCCTGTCCACGATGAAGTCTCATCATTCATTTCCTCAGTTCACCTTCTGTTTTTTTTTTTTTGTTTGTTTTTTGTGGAGAAAGATAGTAAGGAGGGAGGTAAGGGGCCCTTACACTATAGACTCACTGGGCATGAGTGGTAGTTCTGATTCCCTGCTGTGTGCCACGGCAGAGTGCGCTGTGTGCTGGCCCTGCCGTCTCCCCACACCTCAGTCATCCCCGACCCCCTGCGATAAATTCAAGGAGTGGCATTAAGAGAGTATCTTTTCCACTTATGGGTCATAAAACCACTTCAATGGGCCACATCCAGCATTCTTTTTAGCAATGGGATTGGCTAGTTTAAAAGATTTGAGAAAGCTTTGTGGGAAGGATGAACAGGTATTGTGCCAAGATACTCTTGTATTGGTTTTTAGGCTGAGCTTCCCATATTGGTGTTTCTGCAGTAATTTGCCTGTAAAACCTTGCACCCACATCGCACTCTCTATAATTTTCAGATTTAATTTCTTTCACATGAGAACTTAAGACACTTGCACAGTAAATGCGATAAATCTTTCTAAATCTATGCATTACACACACACACACACACACACACACACATTCCTAGTCTGTTATAGTTGTCTTGTTCACCCCTAATTTGTCAAGTTCTTTTCATCTACTCTTTCCAAAACACTCAACTTAAAATAGAAACAACAGCTCTGTCCTTATGCACAGCTATTTCATTAGTTTACGTAACATATAATTAAATTACGTAAATATAATGAGTACAACTGACATAAACAGGTTTGGGAACAAACACAAATATCTTCTTGGTAAATATACAGCTTAACTGGTCAAAACAGAAATATGCTGATAAACCAGCCAACTAACAGCTTCTTCTGCTGAGGGTACTGGCTAGGTAGTCTAAGAGAATATCTGCCTTCTTTAAAAGAAGCAAGTTGGGCTGGAAAGATAGTACAGTGAGTAGGGAACTTGTGTTGCATGCAGCTAATCTGGGTTCAATCCCCAATACCACATATGGCCCCCAAGTTCACCAGGAATGATACCTGAGCTCAGACCAGGTCACAGAGCCCTGAATACAGCCAGTGGGCTCCCACCCCACAAGAAAAGATAAGAAATAAAGCAAATTATATAGCTGTGTCATTTAAAAAATCTATACCTAAAGAAGCCTTGCCAAGCTTCCAGTTTTAAGTTTCCTGCGTTTATTCACTGCACATTAAGTTCTGCCTCTTACTGGGCATTCCCGCTGAACCCAGAAATGCAGGAGAATCAAGCATGAACCGGTTCCCAGAGAGCACAGGGCCAGGAAGATGAATTTCAGATTTTCACATCTTGAAGTCAATGAGAAACACATAAAGCCCTCGTTTGCCAGATGGGTTTCTTTGAAGAAAATACCTGCTTCTACATAATCAGATTTTCCTATTTCTACTCGGGTGCCAAAGTATACACAGTAGAACCCTCGCCACCCCCATACCCATAGGAGATATGTTGAGGATGCCTAGTAAATGTCTGAAACTGGTGTGTGTGTGTGTGTGTGTGTGTGTGTGTTATGTACATTCTTTATTTGTATACATTCATGCTTATGATAAAGTTTATGGGACCTGGGAGATAATTGGTAGAGCACATGCCCAGCAAGTATGAGACCCTAAAATCAATCCCTAGTACCCTAATGCCCCTCCAAGCATCACCAAGCATGCCCTGGTACTCCCCAGGCTTTATTGGCCTAAGTGCACAGAACCATCAAACTCTCTGGGGGTGCTTCCCCCACCAGCATCAACAGGTATGACCCCTTTTCTTTAAAGTTTAATTTATAAATTAAATACACTAAAAGAATAACCATACTATCTAGTAATAAAATAGAACAGTGATAATAATGCACCATGACAAAAGTTATGTGAATGTGCGCTCCCTCTCTCAAAATATCTCTCTGTGTAATAGTATTTTCAGAAAATGGTTGGCCATTAGTCACTGAAACTGAAGAATAGAAAAGCAGTGGCTATAGGCTGCTGTACTTTTCATTATTTCAGTGAAATTGTGTTTTGCTTATAGTGTAGAGAGGTTCTTAGTTTGCTCACAGCTAACACTGGTTAGATCCCTGACACCAAGAACACTGCCAGGGGTCACTCATGTGCACAGAGTCAAGCATAGCCCCTGAGCGTTGTGCAGTCTTTTCCTCCTGAAAAGACAAAAATTGCACGTCACTCAGTTTAGCTTATATTGCGGGCTCTTTCTCCATCTGTTCAGTCACCACCCTTTGAGGGAGATGGCTGTCAACCATGAGGTTGGCAAAGAAGGTTTTTCTGTTGGACATTCCAAGAACAGCTCCCAATTATACTTGGTTATACATATCAGAGAGTCCCAAAATTATTTGACCTACTGTCCCCTTTGCAGAAACAAAAATTCCTCAATGTCCCCCACCCCACACCCCATTGCACCCAAGGTTTCTACTGCCCCCTCTGAATCATTCCAGTGGCCGCCCCAGGGGCAGTGTTGTCCACTTTGGGGAAGACTGACCTAGCCTGCAGTTCAAGGTATTTGCTCTGTAATTTCCATAAAGATCATTCTAATATCAACTCAGCCCCTCTCTCTGCCACTTAGCATAAAGTCTCAAAAGAAAGGTTACAGTGATTTGTCTTTCCTGTTCCCGGGGTCATCCCCAACAATTGTAGACAAGTTAGAGGGAAACCAAGTGTCATAAAACAACAAAGACTTTGGGCAGGCGAAAGCAAACCCCCTTATCAGACCTGAGTGGGGCAAAGACCACCACTGCTTGTAGAGACTGATTCCCTGAGTGATTCATTCTGTCAACAAGTGTTTGGTGAGCACTTACTAAATGCCAGCCCTGGTCACAACAGAAAAGACCTGTTCTCCCAAGACCTTATATATCCCTGGGAGAAATGGTGCAGTATTGTATTTCTAATCTGTCTGTCTGGCATCATTTTAGAGAATGGCAATACTGAACACTATGTGTGAGGTTCAAACATTACTAATGGATGTGGACCTTGGCTTTCTGGGAAATAGCTTGGTACTAATAGGGAATTTAATTATGTGGTGTTCATAAACAAGAGCATTGAAATTGTCCCACCCCCAGGTGCTGGGACATTGTATTACTGAAACTCAATCATGAACATCTTTGTAATTGTATATCTCATGGTGGTATAATAAAATTTTAAAAAATAAAATAAAATTGGCCCACCCTTGGCCCAACAATTTGTACTTTTAGCTACCTTTTTTGAGAGAGGAGAGTGAGAAAGAGAGAGAGAGGTATTTAGGTGATTGTCCATTAGAGGGATAGAGCCTATTTAAGTGCGAATAAGTTGAAAATAGTTATGGAGAAGGAATAATGAAAGCTTCTAAAAATCATGATGATGAATATTTAAAACTATTAGAAACTGTACATGATGTAGGTATAGAAAAGTATTAAAAGTATTATGATTAAAGGACATGCATATAGTGTCGACATGAATCCTCTCTGGCAAACAAGCTACAGCTGATTTTCATTTCCTTTGTGCTTTCCCATTGCCACCCAGCCTGCAGTGAGCATGTCTTAAAACGATAATCAGAAACAAAGGGGCTGCTCTTTTTTAAAAAGGAAGGTCAGCAGCTGCTACCCTTCCCACAGCTGCCAGGCAATGTGGGTTTATGTTTGAATCACTGGTACTGTGGCTGGGGTGCAGGGAACTATCATACCCAGGGCTCCTGTTTTGCTCCCCTGCATGGCCTTACTGTCCCAGGGGTTTGGCCCTGATTGGACAGGTACCAATCTCCCTCTGACTTCTGGGATGCACATCCACACTCTTTATCAATGACCGTTTGGCTCTTAAACCTTGATCCACTTCACAGAAATTGCAAGCATCTGATCTCCATAGGTTATAGAAATGCACTTACATCTTTCTGGGTCCGGTCATCTCACATCCCATCTCCACAATGTGAAGATATTGACCTAGACAAGACAACTTCCTTGTGGAAGTTCAAATTCCACCTCTCTCACTAGCTGCAATATTGTAGACAAATTATCAAAAGTTCTGGGAAACTCAGCTCCACCATCAGTGTGCCGGAACCAGAAACACGCCTCCTCACAGAGCTGTTGTCAGGAGAAAGACATGGAGTTAAAGCCCAGCACCTGTATCACCCCCACCCAGCCCTGCACGGGCTGCCGCCACTGTTCCTGCTCAGTGTTGGTGGCACATGACTAGTGACACAAAGCCTCTGACTTCATGGTGCCATCACACCCTGTACTTGTTTGCAAGCTTTGCATGTGTAAGAGCCAATGCAGATGACCATAAGTGTGGCTCTGATATCCCTGTGAGCATTGAAATTCCCGGTGCGAGAAGGAGTGGGAAGACATTGAGGGGTAGGTACCAGCTGTGGGCTGAGACACAGTCTCCAGTGATGCGGTCCATCCTGTCACTGGATCTTCATTTCGCTTGACTCTGACCATCAGAAATGTTTGTGCATAGACTGCCTCACTAGCGTTCACGCAGGAGCTTGGTAAGGAGAATCAAAGACCCGCAGGTCTGGTCCATCTGTTCATAGCACCTACTTTTCCTTTTAGCTTGGTTTGATGCAATGACCACAGTGGCTTGTGGGGGCTAGGATACAGGGTTTGTTTTCTAAGAGCCCAGGCTCCAACCTGCAGCTTTTGAATTCAAGGAGCAGCCTTGAGCAGCAGCCTTGAGTCATTACAACTGAAGGGGCTTTAGAGTTTGAAAATCCTTCCAGACACAGGTGTCTGCCTTTGCAGACTCATCCGCTCTCCGGTTTGCAGATGTATTCTTCTTTTCTTAGTTTCCTGTCTTGAAAGCTGTGGCCTTTCTCTTTCTTCAGTGCGTGGCATGGAAGGTGCACACTTTGAGACCTTCCCTCCAGGCTAAAGCATGCTTATGCTAAGTAGGGAAACTGGATGCGATGAAATAGAATCAAGCTCTGGAAGTACTTTGATATCCAGTTGTCACAAAACAGCCTAGTTGGGAACTTCTTTTTTTCTAGACTATTTTCTAAAGCTTTGGGAGCATCAGAATATAATGAACCTCTGTCACAGACAGCAGAGCCAAGAAAGTGTTTTCCAGACCACTGGAAGGTATTAGATCTTGCTATGAAATTTGCCACAAGTGAATTTTCCTGGTGCTCGGGAGTATGACAAGTAGTAATGTGTCATAAATCGTATAACAAATATAGAAACCCCTACAAAATTCCTGCCTAGCAGAATTCCCACCTGCATTCCTGTTAAGTAAGCACAGCTCAGCACATGAAGTCTGGAAATATGGACACACAGCTGCCCAAATGAGAGGGTTTCAGGGTCAGTCTAGGCAGTTCCCTAAGGAGTTAGTCCTGAGTTAGTACATCCTGGCCTGTTTCAGAATAAAAACCCAATTTGAACATCAAAAGTATGTAAAAGTCTACATATAGTAGTTGGGCTTTTAGTATTAAATTAAATTACCTTAATATATTAAATCTGCCATTGAAACTCAGCGATGCTTTAAAATAAAATTGTATTTTTATTGGTTACAGTAGAATTCCATAGGAAACAATAGGTGCGAATGCTTCCAGAACTCTTTCTCCTGGGTATATTCTGTATATCCTATTTAACTCCTAAACTCTATGAAGAAGCTACCCCCATTATACAGTTGTCAAAACTGAGACTCAAATAACTATAAATCTTTTCCAAGATCATCATATTCCTAAAAAGAGACCAAACTAGTCCTGGAACACAAAGTGTTTCATTCAGCTTTAAAAAGACAGAGGAACAAAAATATATCTCAGTCAGATCATAGATGTCAGAGAAGATTTACAAATACCTTGAATTAAATAATGCTGTGATTTTTCTTTCCCCCCATCCCAAAATAGATATGGAGCTATTTTCTGAGCTTTTCATACACTATTCTACTAAAAAAAAATTATCCAGGCATCTTTCTCTATTGAGATGACTTCCTTTAATTGGTTTACATCAATGTAAATGTCCCAGGAGTGTTTTAACTCACTCCTCCTAAGGAAGTGTCCCTGCATACCTTTCTCCAAAGTGATAGGAACCCCCAAGTGCTGAAATCCCTCCACCGCTTACCAGACCCTCTCTGTCCTTTGTTCTTCCCTCTCCCTCCCCTTGAGCAACCTGACTTCTGTGAATGGACCCTCAGGTTAGCTTTAGACTGGTATTTAAGCATGCTTCTTAAAGCAACAGATGTGTGTGTGTGAGTACTCACAACCTTTTGTGATGTGCCCGTGTGTGCACATAAGTGTATATATCAGCTCGTATGTTGCGAACACAAAACTGCAGAATCTTCTTTTTACTCAGTTTGTTCTTCCACTCCACAAAGACTGACTCAGTTCTTCTGACATGCTGAATAGCAGGAGAACAGTGTGGACATGGGCCCTGCCCTAGAGTTGCTCCCCCTCTTGGGGAAGAGTTGTCTGGCTAACAAATAATTGCCTCTTGTGTGGCCTGTGTGCTGCTGGGCAGACACACATGGCTCAGGGAGGAGGAGCGAAACCCACACATATTCTTTCAGACACCTCGGGAAAGACTGCCATGGAGAGTGACTTTGGACCTGAGCTAGAGGCTGGCATGGACTTTAGCAGACCAGCTTTAGGGACGAGGACAGGCCTGTGAGGAGACAGGGGTGAAGTTCACAGCACACAGCAGCCATGCTTGGACTGTGATCTGGTAGATGACCAATATTCTCAGTGTTTTGCCCCTATTCCATAATGGATTAGGTGCTTCCTAAAATAAATATTTTCCTAGACTCATCCAGGGCGGCCAAGCTCCTAGGCACCTGGAATGCAGGCAATGAGGCCTGTAGACTCCCCATCACCATGTCCACCCGATGGGAGCAGCCAGCCTGCCCTTCCTCTGCGCTGTGCTGTTACCCTCTTCCTTCTGTCTTCTAGGTCAGAGTCTCTGTCTCTCACCCACTCTTAGACCATGTGCTTTACCTGGCTTCAGCTTCTCAGTGACAGATAAGAGCTTGAGCAGTTTCCAATTAGTCTAATTGGACTTGATGAATAGGTGCCTAAAAATAAACATTATAAGGCCCAGACTTAAAGTAGCATCTTGAGTCAGACAGCCCAGATGTGAGTCTTAACAGCTGTGCCCACTGGGGACTAGGACATTGGGTGAGTTCCTTAACTACTCTGTGCTTCAATGTCTTTGTCCGTAAAAGTAGAAATAACTGCAGGAGTCTGCCTCAGAGGGCCAGCAAACGGCTTCAACAGAGGATCCATGAAAGGACCTAAACAGGTCTTTAATATGACTGGAACAGGAAACTCAGTCAGGTCAGGAGAAGTGTTCGGGAGTTTGTTTTTGGCTTTTTTTGTTTGTTTTTTCTTTTCTTATTTGGTGGGGGTGTTTGGTTTGTATTTGGGAGCCATACCCAGCAGTGCTCAAAACTTAGTCCTGGCTTTGCTCTCAGAGATCATTTTTGGCTATGCTTGAGGGACCAGGTGTGGTACCAGGGATCAAACCCAGATCATCTGTGTGCTTACTGGCTGTTCTGTCTCCAGTGCCTGCTCTATGTTGCTTTGCCTGGCTTTCCAAAGGTAGCAGAGGAGAGTGCAATGGAGCAGACATGTGAGAAATTGGGAGTGAAATCCCGAGTTATCAGAGGATGTGAGTAGAGTTTATGGGTTGTTTTGTTTTGTTTGGGGACCATGCTCAGGGGTTACTCCTGGTTCAGCAATCAGAGATTACCCCTGTGAGCTCGGAAGACCATATAGGATAACTAGGTTGAACCCAGGTCAGCTGCATGCAAGGCAAGCACCTTTCCCTGCTGTCCTACCACTCTGCTCTGATGAGTAGAATTTAAAGTCAGGGGCTAGGGATGTAGCCCATCAGTAGAGAGTATGCCTTGTATGCATAAGGCCCTGGGTTCCTTCTCCAACATCACAGAATAGAGAGACCGTTGTGACAAAGTAAGCCACACAACTCATGCTTGGACACATGCCTGCCCTCCAAGGGAACAGGTCAGAGGAAGACCCACTCTCATTTTTGGGAAAAGGCACCATGAAACCTGCTTCTCCAAAGAATTAAGTTTTTTAGGATTAGGATGCTCTATGCAGAAGCACAGTCTACCTCTTCAGGACTGTGTGAGACGTGAGGGTGCTGAGCTCTGAGCAAGGAGACTTAGGTATGGGAGAGACCCTCCAGGGATGCCGTCGAGAAAGGCTGAAGACCTGAGTAGCCAATTCAGCTGAGAACAGGAAGACAAAGGAGGGTCTCAGCGACCCAGTCCTGAAGACAGAGGAGGGTCTCGGCTTCCCAGACCTGGAAGACAGACAAGGATCTCGACCTCCCGGCCCTGGCACCTGCCATGTGTCCCAAGAGTGCAGATGTGAGCACAGCATGGCCATTGCTTAAGGAAGCCACACTTGCAGCAGCTGCATGCTCTGATGCTCAAAGCTAAGGAGGAGTGTGGGGTGCTCAGCCCCCAGGCAGGTTCAGGGCGAGGTGGGAGAGCCCACGTGAGGACTATTCATAGAGATTTCAGTGAGCAAAGTTCACTCCTAATTTCCCCCTCTGATTCTAAAGCTTCAAGAGTCATTTAAGAAGTGGGAGTACAGGGGGACAATGTAGAAAGATGAGGATATAATTAGATAAACTAATAGTTTTCCTAATTGTAGAACTGGAGCTTTGGGGATTAACCCTCCAGGTGCAGGCATGGAAGATAATGAAATCTTCTCCCTGGCCAAAAAACAAGGACTAGAAGTTCCCTGGCACTCTGGAAAAAGCTGAAGGACTCTTGTCCTTTTGAAAGTAAATACATGTATGTGTGTATTTTCTATTCTTTGGGGGAGCCATACCTGGTGATGCTTAGGGCTTACTCCTGGCTTTGCTCTCAGGATCACTCCTGGTGGGCCTCAGGGGGACCATTCAGGGTGCCAGGGATCAGACCAGGTCAGCTGTGTGTGCAAGGCAAGCATCGTACCCACTGTAATATCTCTCTAGCCCCCTTTTTAAATATTCTTATGATGGAAAATTAATAGTGGCTCCAGAGGGCTATGCTGGAGAGACAAGGGACAATCCTCAACCCAGGACCTTAGGGAAAGATGGAGGAGAAGCTGTAACATTCTGGGGTGAATTGACAGCCGTCAGGGGAGCAAAGAAAGTATGTGTCAGGACGGAAAGGGCAGGCTGTCCTCACCCAGAGAGGTGAGGACTGCAGAAGGGGTCCATGCCTGTGCCCCACCACGGAAGCCCTTCCCAGCTCCATGCTCATCCTCAGCAACCATAGGGACTGGGGCACGTGAGCCCGGCGAGTCCTGCCTGGCCGGGAACTCAGCTGCCCTTCTCCTGGACCTGCAGGATAGGACACACCGTAGAGCACTTTTCAGTGAGTTCAGGATCCCTGCGTGGAGGACGTGAAGCACAGTGGGAAAGCCAGGCCCCTTCTCCCCTGCACCCACCGGGCTGAAGCTGGTTCCCCCCATGTCCATAGATAACAGCCAATGAGGAATGAGGACAAACCCTTTGCAAAACTGAGATCACCCAGGAGGGCTGGGACCGGAAGAAGAGGTGGACTAGGCGTAACAGCATTGCAGGGTCTTGGACATTTGGGTGGTGGTAAAGGTGCAGTGATGTTGCTCATCAAAACCACGAACACTGACATTATTGTAACCTTGTTAAACTACAGAGAAACCAAAGCACCTTGGCTGTGGCACCGGTCAGGGACCACCTGATGGTCTGTTCTTTGAGAGAAGGGGTTCAGAGCAACTGATCCCACTCACAGTGACTCACTATTGAGCCAACACCATCAGCCTGGGTAGAGAGCAATGGACCTACTAAGATATCCAAATAGTTGCTCTCTGTCACAAAGTGGCCTTGTGGCTAATTCAGTCGCGAAATGCTGCAAGGCACCTTCTTCCATGAGTTTTGCTAGTTGACTTATTTTGGCAGGAGTGGAACAGGGTGGGGCTGCTGCCCAAGAGGGTGGGCCTGAGGCCACTCAGTCTGGCACTGTGGGCCAGTGGTTCAATGCGTAGGCCTATAATATGGTACTGAGGCCACCAGTGCCAGCCTCTGGGGACAAGAACAAACAATGCCAGGTAGCATCTGCAGGACTTACTTTAACCTCAGCTCTCTGAGTTATCTGTCAGCCTGGCCCGGACTTCATTTTTTGAGCGTTCCATAAGTAGGACAGATAGACGGGGCAGAGCTGCTACTGGCTCTGCCTGTGCTCCGCTGATCATGAGGCATCCAGGGAGGGAGGGCACGTTCTGGCCCTGGCCCACCATCCCAATAGAGCCTCGGAAGTAGGAGAATAGTGTGAGTAAATATATCCTGAACTGGAATAGCGTTTGAGGAGAGGTCTTTACCAAAAGTCAGTTTTTAAAAAATGTCTCTGTTTTATTTGGGGGCCACACCCAATAATGCTCCTGGCTGGTGCTTGGTGCTGGGTGCTTGGGGTCACTCCCAGTAATGCTTGGTGGAGCATACAGCTTCGGGGGATCAAACCTGGGGCTCCACATGCAATACATGCAATCTTGCCCTCAGAACCATCTCTCCAGCCCCACAGTAGCGCCCTTTACTGTACAAAGTCATGAAACAGCAAGCATTAACTGTGAAGTAGCTTCTACAGACTGAGCTCATGCTTTGCATGCAGAAGGCCTGGGTTCAACCCCAGCAGCACAGAAGGTTCCCTGAACAGTCAGGAGTGCTCCCCAAGCAGAGCCAGGAGCAGCTCCTGAGCACAGCCAGGGTGATCCCAAAACAAACAAGTGAAAGTCCACTGTGCTGGGCTTCTGGAATAGGCAGCTTCTGGTGGCTCTGGGCCTAAGAATAACCTGGCTTGCATGTAAAACTGACCAGCCCCCGGCTTCACTCCAGTCTCCCAGGCTCAGGCAGGAGCTGTTAGAATGAGCTGCAGGGACTTCCCTGGCCCAATACCAGAAGTTCCGTTCTCACTCAGAGTTCGCTGCGTGGCCTGGTGACTCTCCAGGAAAAGGTTGATTCCTATTCACCTGCTCAGGAGGTGACATTGTCGCACCATCTAGTGTTCTACTGCTCATGTGACTGTCCCTCACTGCCAAGGGATAGGGCTTGGGAAACTCCTATCTCTAGCACCCTTGGTGTAGTTACCCAAAGTTAGGGGCCCTTGGGCAAGATGGAAGTTTTTGATTTGGGTTGCATGTTAAAACTCTGCAGGAAATTCTCAGAACTCTGACACCCACTGCCGAGACTTCGGATTCACGAACTGTGAGCGGAGATGCAGTCAGTGTTTGTTCAGTCTCTCCCATGATTGAGCAGTCTGAGTCCATGGTGGGAAAAGGAATTAGGAGGCATAAGCCCAGGCTAATGCTGACAGAGGCTCAGCTCTGTGGTCTACAGTTAGTGGAGTAGCGCCAGACCAGTGGGGAGATGTTTGCTGGCCACCAGCTGAACACCATTGGTTAGTGCACGGCCACTACTCCACCAGCTCCGGCTCACTACGGTACCGTGCTTCCCCTCACAGAGCAAAGGAATGAAGGGAGCCCCACCTGCCTCTATTATGAGGTCAGTTTATGGGTCCTTTCTCGGTGCCAGAGGGAGAAGGTGATGGAGGGAAAACATCTTTCCCTGCTGCTGTTTCCTCTCGCTAGGTTATCCTGCAGCCCCTTTCGTTCCACCACCACCTTTCCTAGGCCCCAGCATCTCCCTTCGGTCTCAGGTCTGTGCTTTGCTCCTGGAATCCCCTCCCTCCCTCTGCCTGCCTATGGGCCAGTCCCACCAGGACAGGGACAAGGGCCCAGGCCAAGGTTTCTGCCTCCCGGTTGACTGTAAGCCATATGAAATTTAGTCTCAGAGCGTCCCCCAACACCTTGTCCCCCAGCAGCACGGTGCACAGCACCTAGACACGTCAAGGAGCTAGTTTGGGACTTCTTATCCTTGATTATATTTAGTCTCATGTTAGATCCTGAGTCACCGTCAACCACTTTGCAAACAAGCTCCTGAAATGCTACCATTCTGTAGACAGTAATGGCCCAAGAAGTTGATTTTCTTGGGTTATACAAACACCATGTTGGCTGTCTTCCATGGACAAAGCTACAAGTTAATGGGGGCATAAATAAGCTGTTTTTAATTATTTCTCCTTGTGGGTCTAAAAGTTTCCAAGGCATCATGCATGAGCACCTCATGGAAACAGAGGGAGTTCCATTGATGAAAACACCAGTGTGTATAGCTAGAATCTGGAAACAACCTAAATGCCCGAGAACAGAGGACTGGCTAAAGAAACTGTGGTTCATCTACACTATGGAATACTATGCGGCTGTCAGAAAAGATGAAATTATGAAATTTACCTGCAAATGGATGGACATGGAGACTATCATGCTGAGTGAAATTAGTCAGAAGGAAAAGGACAGATATAGAATGACTGCATTCATTAATAGGACATAAATAGATACCAGTGTTTTACTAAATGTGGGAAATGGTAATGGCAGATTAAGACTCACCATTGAATATACACAAAGAGACTTAAGTGATAAACTCTAAATACCTGCAGGGCTAGCCACAATGTGTAAAATAAGAGGAGAGAGATGCAGAGACAGAGAGAGAGACAGAGAGAGAAAGAGAGGAAACTGGGGTACCTGCTATTAAGGCAGCATGGGGGTGGGCAGGAGGGTGGGGTACATTGGTGGTGGAAATGGGGCACTGGTGGAGGGATGGGTGCTGGTATACTGTATTACCAAGAACCAATTATGAACACCTTTGTAATTGTATGTTTCACTGTGGTATAATAAAAAAATCAAAAAAAAAAGAAGAATATGAGCACATATTTCCTGCACACCAGAGGCCAGTGTCCATATTAGGAATACAGGAGTAGTTAGAAAAAATAAGCACCAAGGAAAAAAAAAAAAAGAAAACACCAGTGTGCCTTTTCTATGAACTGGTAACTATAGAAAAAGTATGGAACAGATCTCAGTCTGCACAGCTGTAACACTGATTTTTTTTAAATTTTTATTAGACCATGTGAGATATACAATTAAAAAGGATGTTCATAATTGGGTCATGCCAGACAGTGTTCCAGAACTCATCCCTCCACCAGAACCAAATTCCCACCACCCATATCCCAAACACACCCCCACCATCGAAACCCTGCCTGCCCCTATTGCAGGTGCATTTTACTTCTCTGTCTATCTCTTTGTCTCTGTCCCTGTATCTCTCTCTTTCTCTCTCTGTGTCTCTCTCTCTCTCCTGTTACACTTTGTGGCTTGCCCTTACAGAAACTAACGATGTATGATGTCTCTATCTGAATATTTAATAGTGAGTTCTAGTATGACATCGTAATTCCTCATTCCCCATAACCTCTCCAGTTTGTTGCAAATAGAATGATCATTAAAGAAATAGAATGATGGGGCCGGAGCGATAGCCTAGTGGGTAGGGCGTTTGCCTTGCATGTGGCTGGCCCATGCCAGCCCGGGTTCGATTCCCGGCATCCCGTATGGTCCCCCCGAGCACCTCCAGGAGTAATTCCTGAGTGCAGAGCCAGGAGTAACCCCTGAGCATTGCCGGGTGTGACCCAAAAAAGCAAAAAAAAAAAAAAAAGAAAAAAGAAATAGAATGATCATTAAAGAGATTATTTTAAATAATTTCTTACTAGTCAGACAGACAGGCCTGACATCCTCAGCAGTGGAGGTTTGATGTCAAGCTTTGTATTAGGGGTCACCCCTCCCTTCCCACATGCTGGAGGCCACATTCTTCATCCCCCCCCCCCCAACATGAATCTCCTCCCTCCTCACTGTCAAGGTTCTTCATCAGAAGTTAGAGGCCTAGAAGTGGGACGGTTGTGGTTTGATTGTTGGAACATGTCTTGGGTCTTATTCAGACATTAGAGATGCATTGAATTAAACAGAAATACTTTTCAGTCTTTAAACAAAGCTCTAAGTTCGGTTACTCTTTCTCCCGAAGGAAATTGCTGTACCTGTGTTCAGGGTTCAGGCTTCAGCCACACCACTGTTCTGTCACCCTGCGGCCCTGCCCCATCCTCAGCAGCTCCCAGCGCCTCGCATCCTGACCCACGGTTCTCCCACCCTCTGGCCTCCTTTTGTTCATCACAAGTGTTTTCTTATTTACCTCTAGGCGTTTGCACTTGCTCCTCTTTGGGCTTGGAATACGCTTTCTTATATTTTTCATGATGGATTCGTTTGCCTTTTCTCACTTCTTGGGGTGAGTCTGTTTCACCTCCTTGGAGTGGTTGTCCCTGACTGGTGACCACCTCCACCTCTCAACATCACACCTCTGCTCCTTTCCCTCTGAGCCCTGGCTGCCTCTAATGATTTCATGTGTTTATTTACCTATCTGTTGCTTGCCTCCCCAGAAGACCTAAGATACTTGAGGGCAGGGATCTTGTTCTTCTAGTTCATTAGTACCTTCTTCAGAGCCTAGCACAGTGACTGATACTTTGAAGGCACTTGGAAGGGAGGACAGAAAAGAAGGGAAAGAAGGAAGAAAATGGGGGAGAGAGAGTAAGGGAGTGAGGGAGGAAGGAAGCTAAGTACTTATACTTGCATCTTTTCAACATTCACTATTGATACCTGGGGAAACCGAGGCCCAGAGGATTTTAATGACTTGCTCTAAGTCAAAATTTGCAACAGAGCCTACAATAGAGGCAGATTGGTGGAGGGAGTAATGAGAAGGGGAGTTGGGGGTGGTGGAAGGGAAACTGGGGACATTGGTTCTAAGAAATGTTCACTGGTACAAGGATGGATGCTGGAACATTGTATGACTGAAACTCAACCCATAGCAGCTTTGTAATGCTCTGTCTCACCGTTACTGTCTGTCTCACCTTTGTCTGTGAGTCAATTAAAAACATTTCTTTAATTTTCCATAGAAGCTGAGATTAGATCTCAATCCACCTACCAGCCAACATTTGTGCCAAGTCATGTCTGGCTCAATCTTAAGTCTTGCCTTTTCTATATCTTTATGCA
This sequence comes from Cryptotis parvus, assembly GCA_021461705.1. Taxonomy (NCBI): domain Eukaryota; kingdom Metazoa; phylum Chordata; class Mammalia; order Eulipotyphla; family Soricidae; genus Cryptotis; species Cryptotis parvus. The sequence continues at coordinate 135,977 of JAJIBD010002896.1, forward strand.
TGTGTAAATAGGATGTACTTTTGCTTACTCCTCTGACTCAGCATTCTTTTTGCCCTTGGCCTTTGAAATCAATCATTTACCACTATTTTGCACAAAATAACTTGGTGATAAGAAGGCAGAGTTTCAGTGGAAGCCTATTTGGAGGCAGGGGGTAGAATTGTAGACAGCTGCTTGAGCAAGAGGATTATTGATGGGTGATTATTATTTAAGGGGTAAAACATGTCTTCAGTGCTAACTTTGGAATCTGCAGAGTTTCTGAAAAAGAAAACTGATTGCTAGCAGTGGCCTCCCTCAGAGAACAGCCACCCCCGGCAGCACCAGTGACTGGCTCAGCCCAGCAGCAGCCCCATCACTCAGCTCAGGAGACACACAAAGGAGCTCATAAACCCTGCCTGGAAGGGAAATAAGTGACTGTGGTTACAAACAGTGTCATTATATACCTGGAAACTACAGACTGTCAGAAAGTCGATCAAACGCAGTAAATCAGAGTAATTAAACACAACAATGCCAGAGAGGTGGCGCAGCAGGTAAGATGCTTGTGTTGCTCACAACTGATTTGGGTTTGATCCTCAGCACTCCATATGGTTCCCCGCCCCACCAGGAGCCATGAGTGCAGAATCCTCAGTACTTAGGAAGTCCTTAGTACTGCTGGGTGTGGGCCCTTCCTACCTCCTGCCCCAAATAAAAATGTAATAAGATCATTTTTTTCAGGTGTTAGAAAATAACCAATGATTTCCCCATCAAACTCCAATAAAAATATACTAGAGAGGATCACTCTTAAAAGTGAGTTTTTAGGAGCCAGAGCGATAGTACAACCAGTGGGATGCTCACCTTTTTTGGATCCATACCATTCCATACAGTCCCTTGTGTACCGCCAGGAGTAATTTCTTCTTGGTGCAGAGCCAGTAGTAACCCCTAAACCCCTGATCACTGCCAGGTGTGGCCCAAAGAACAAAAAAAAAATAGTTCTTCCAAAAGGAAGTATAAGTGACATGAGAATATATCTTTAAAGATGCAGTCAGAATATGTTTAACAAATACCATAAAACTTTCCTTTGGAAGGGATTTATTTGGCAAAAAGAGAACTGTGCCTGGGTTATAAGGCACAATTGAAAAACTGTTAGTTCTTCTCATTAATACTTTAGAAACTTTGAGGTTCTTTATGTTCCTGGAGCAAGCGGATGCCCTTGGGGCTCTACTTGCATGAGACAGGACATATGAAGATGTTACTGGTGCCCGCTCGAGCAAATCGATGATGAACGGGAAGACAGTGATACAGTGAAGGCAGCTCTAGCCAATCTTACCAGAGGATCAGAAAGGTTAAGGGTGAATTTGACTAAAGGATTCTGAAGTTTACCTTAAAATTAAGGTACAAGAAACTGTTGATGGAAAGATAGTGGGATTAATACCAACAAATACTAATAAATAACACAAAGCTACACCAACGGAAATACGGTGACCCTGCACAGGATAAATGCATTCCTGAGCCATCATGGTAGGATCCAGAAAAAGGAGGGAAAAGGGCCTGTGACACATAGCAGGTGACATGTGATAAAAGTGTATTTCAGGGCTAGAGCGATAATACAGCAGTAGGGCGCATGCCTTGTATATGGCCAACCTGAGTTTGGTCCCTGATACCATATATGATCCCCAAGTCCCACCAGGAATGATCCCTGAGCACAGAGCCAGAAGTGAACCTCCAAGTGTGGTCCATAAACCAAAACCAAACAAACAATAAAAGTGTATTTCATATCATTAGGGAAGGAGGGAGCAATGCCACAAGTGATTCTGGGGCTGTAAGCCACACATTGCAAGAATTCATGTTAATTAGGAAAATTCAATTAAGTGGTAAAATGAGTTCTAGTTGACTAGAATATTCTTTTCATTTTATTTTCTGTGATGCCAAGAATCAAACCCAGGGCCTTAAACTTTGCCGCTGAGCTATATCCCTTGCCCTTAGAATGTTTTGAAAATGTAATCATAAAATTTCTCTAAGAAAATACAGATGAGTATATTATAACTTATAAAGGAGACTAATATGAACATTGAAGACAAATAATATAGAAAATTCAAACGCACAGAAACCACAAAGAAAATGCATAGGAGTTATATGCCTATATCTGAACCTGAAGAGGATTTATGTCTTTAATACATAAAGTTCTCATCCAAGCCATTAATAGAAATGTCAGCACACCACAAAGAGAACAAGCAGGTAATTTGAATAGATTAATCACAAAATAGCAACTACCAGTGGCCAATAAACATAGAAATGATATCCCGCCTTATTCGTGCTCCAAGAAATGCAAATCAATGTCAGACATCGTCGATCAAATTAGCAAAGATAAAAATAAATGTCAGTGTACAAAGTAGATAATGTTAGAGACTAGAGTTGTTGGGTGTGTAAGTTGTCGCAGCTTTCATGGGAGCCATTTGGTAACACTCATCATAAAGGCTTCAAGGTGCCCTGCTTACCCGTTGACCCAGAAATACCACTTCTAAGAATTTATCCTAAGGAAATAAGCACAGAGAGATTGTGTCAGGTTTCAACTACAGTGATGTTCATTGCAGCATGATGTTTACTGGGAAAACCCAGTCCCTGAGATGGTGAGAGATGCTGGGGAAGGCTTAGAATTGCTTTGCAGTGGGTGGGGTGGGGCCTGTCTCTGTTACTGGACCTCACAGAATACTTGGTGCTCGGTCTCTGGCTGAGGGTCACATATGTGTAAAGGACAATGATGCATTCGAAGCTCTGTCACTTGTTTTATTTAGTGGTTTAGTTTTTTTTTTTTAATTTCAGCGAAGTTTTTCAGGATTATATCTTCCAGGTTACTGTGAATTGAACCTAAATCTTTTATTTACAGTTTTGCTGCTAAATAAATGAATGTCTGCTTAGGTTTGCATGGTGCTAAAGGGCACTGCCATTTGCTTTAATTTCTGAACTGTGCTGATCTGTGGTTTATTACCATACAAACAAACATAATAGCTTCCTTTTTCTTACTGTCTACCCACTTAAGAATACCATCAAACCTGGTAACATTTGTCTGCAGACTTCAAATAACTGAGCAAATAAATAGAAGGGAATTCTTTCTTTGCTGTGGCAGGCTGCTTAAGATCCTCACAGAGGCCCACTTCCTGAGCCCCCAAATCAGTGATTGCATTACTTTACCCAGCAGAGGGATTTTGCAGGTTGCTTAAACACGATGACACCAGTGTCACAACGTGTGTTAATTTAGCCATATTCGAATGTGAGCCATCGGTGGTGTGCACCAGCATCAAAATGTTATAGGTCTTGAAACAGGGAGATGATCGTGGATTATGTAAACAGCACAGTGTTCTCTAAAGGGCCCTCATACAAGGGAGGAAGGGACCAGGGTCAGAGCAAGAGAGGGTCAAGGCGAGTCAATACCAGGATGCTGCTGCTGGAGGAAGATTCCAGTGAACTCAAGATATTGGAAAAATCAAGAAAACATGGTCTGGAGGAGTCATCCCTGAGGATACCTTGATTTTAGCTCTGTAAGATTCATTTCACACTTAGGATCTACAGAATTGTAAAATACATTTATGGTAGAAGGGGCTATGTGTGGTAATTGTTTTGTTTGGGGGCCACCCCTGACATGCTCAAGGCTTATTCCTGGTTCTGTGCTCAGGGATCACTCCTGGTGGGGTTCAGGGGACCATGTGCAGTGCCAGATATTGACCCTGGATGAGCCATGTGCAAGGCTCCCATGGCTGGTATAACCTTAACTGTTAGACCACTGGTATAACCGTCACTGTTATACCAGCCCCATCTGTATTGTTTTCCAAGTCACTTCGTCAGTGATAATTTGTTATGGCATGTTTAGAAAACTAATACTGCTTTGGAAAGCAATAGGAGAGGATCAAACTCACATTTACTTGAGCCATACATGCGTACGCATTTGTTAGTCTGGCATGGAAGTTTGAAGACTGAATCCTGGACCCAGGTTGAGGAAGACACCCCTCTAGCTTGCATCTTCTTTACCCCTCGGTTCCTGCTCTGAAGCTTTATTCCTCCTTCAGCATTTGTTGACCATGTTAGATACGTCATTGTTATGACACTGATAAGTATAGGTGAGGCTGTGTGTAGATTTCAGTTTATTTGTTTTGGAAGAGGGCTTTACTATTGTTAGCATTTTCCTTTTGGGGGTGTGTCTGGGTGTGTGATGAGTTCTCTTACAGAGGATTCCAGACTGTTGCGGTGAGCACACAAGGAGACAGATGAACACATACACAGGGCTGAGAACATGAGAACCGTGACAAATGGACTCCTGGCCTACGGCATGTGGGCCTCACAGCGGCCCAGGGGGTACTCAGTTCTTTCTAGAAAGGTTTCTCTAATGATTCCTCCTCCTCGGGAGAAATTCCAAATCACTATTTCCTATGCCAAATCCCTGCAAGATTTTGCACTTACAGAATGAGAAGTCTAAGCTTATAATAGGATATCATCCACACTGGAAGAACCCCAGGGTCTCAGAGCCACAGATCTGAAGGAAAACTGTCTCTCATCCCATCTCCTTTCCTTGATGCTGTCTGTGCTTTGACCCACAGAAAAAGCCCAGTAGGTCCCACTATAGGAAACTGCTGGACATTAGCCGCAAGAGTTTATCACTCACTACCACACAGAGAGCATGCACGTTCAGTTGTTTGGTATCTGGGGTTTTACTACTCTTTTTCTGCACATGAACCAGAATCAAGATTCATTACTGTAAGGTGATGGTGGTGGTAGGATTGTTGTTGGAGTTTTGAATGTCTGTAACAAATTGTGAATAACTTTGTAAGCCATAATGCTTAAATAAAGTGTGTGTGTGGGGGGGGGGGGATATTTATTATTATTTGGGATATCTATTCAACATATGCATGTGGCTTTAATATTGGTGCCTATAAAGGATTAGGGCCATATTTTTTGTTTTGTTTTGATTTGTGTTTTGGGTCCACATCCAGGAGTGTTCAGGGGCTACTCCCGTCTCTGTGCCTAGGGCTTGCTCCCTGCAGTGCTGGAGGGGGGGGGACAAGGGGGAAACTGAGTGGTACCAGGGTTGAACCCAGGCTTCCAGTAGGCTAAGCACACGCTCAGCCCATAGAGCTATCTCTTGTTCCAAGGGCCATTTTTCAAATGGGAGTGATTTGATCTTAATCACTCCTGGAACAAAGCCTATGGAATTGAGCATTCACACCTAAAAGTAAAACTGCCTGTCTGAGGGAATGACTTGAAAGGTACCTTTTGTTTCTTGGAGCACATCTGAAGCACAATTGATGATTGCAAAACATATAAGGGGGGGAGCTATAGGGGCTACGGTGTCTGTCCGTAGTCATAGTAACTAGCCATCCTGCTAGAAACTGGGGTTTTGGAACCCTGCTTGACACAAGCCCAGTGCCGTAAGTGAAAGAGCTCTCCGCAAGTGCTGTCTTGTGCAGCAAGCTGTCCTGCAGAGGACGGAGCTCAATGAGCCTAAGGGAAGAGATGCTCCTCACTACCCGAGCCTGGAGATGCGAGACGCTCCTCACCTACCCAAGCCTGGAGACGCACAGCTTAGTTCCCAGGTTTGGCGGCTGTAAACACATGGAGTTAGGCTTGGGTCCCGCCCCGTCCAGAAGGAACTGGCTGGGGTTGAATCTTCTCCATGACATGAAGCTCGCATGAGCTGCTCAGAGGAGTCAAAGGGAAGCCAGGAGGATGGTCTCTCTGGGGTAGAGCCCTTGTGAGAGAGAAGGGGGTGTCAAGAGTTCCGTGACTGACACTCTGGAGTGACTCCAGCTCCAGGAAGGGGCCTGGCTCCCTGGGACAGGATGCTGGGGAGACTTGACAGCATACACTTGTGCCCTTTTTGTGCTTTCGAGATAAAGGGGATGGATGCTTTTATTTATTGGGGGAGTGCACCTTCCATCTGGTACTCAGGAGATCCAGGGTCCTCTCCCAGCAGTTCTCAGTCAGCTCAGCCAGAAGTCCAGTGTGAGGCCTGAGGATTCATTGCCGCTCCAGCCCTGTGGTGCTGGGGGCCACCTCCCCACCCCCATGGATCTGGGAGCTTCTAGGGCCACTCCTGGTGATAAGTTGCCTGGAATTGAAGCTGGGTCATATATGTGCACATACCCCAGGCCCCTGAGCTGTCTTTCCAAATATGGGACGGGATGTTTCAGTTGGGTTTTTTTAAGTCAACTTTTAAATGACCACTTCGCTTGGATTTTTGTTTCTCTTTACTGTTATAAGTTAGGTCACATGATTGTGAGAACACTAATCTCTATGGTTTGGATGGACTTAACACTTATTGCACCTCACCACCACCATGCCCAAGAGGCCAGGGGGAGTTTTGTAAGGCAAGGTTCTCTCTAGGCCTGTCCGTAGTCTGAGGAAATGGGTTAATATGTAGGTGGGCTTTGATGACACCCCTTAGCAGAGCAGGGTGACTGCTGGGTGGTGTCAAGCTGGGTAGTGTGATCTAGAGAAATGTCAGACCCCTGCGCCTCCCCAGAACGAACATCCAGTGCTTCTGGCCAGCTAGATACCTTGTGACACCTCAACATAGGTTCTACCTATGGGCACCTCCCAACCCGTTTCCTAACCCCCACAAATCTAAGGCTGAAGCACCATCCAGAAGCTCTGGCCCTTCTGCTCAGCCATGCTCGGAGAACTCGCTGGGTTGCTGGCAGGGCCGTGACAGTGAACAGTGAGTACCTCCGCTAGGAGTTAAATCCAAGTGGCTTAATGCAGGGGGTTAACTTTGCGCTGCCCTGGGCTTGGAATCCTGCACACTGACTGTTTTTCCTGCTCCCAGTTGCCACTGCATATGGCCCTGTCATATGTAAAATCAGATGAGATCAGGGAAGCCTGTGCCAGGAGTCATCTCTGTGTTCCAGAGTCAGATTTATGAATGGCTGTGCTTAAAAAGGAAAGGCACTAACTGATTCACAGGCGTGGCCACACATTTGTGGGGTTGATGAACCCCAGGACAGGTAAATGTGAGATGTTCTGGAACTACCTCGGCTTGTCTTTGGGGCTGACGTCTTGCCTGGTGGCTGGAACATTAGGGCAGATGTCTAATAGGCATAGCTCACCTACGAATTTAAAGCAAATAAGGCAGGAAGTGAGAGTGAGAGAGACCGATTCATACCCCCTTGATTATTTTTTCATCATGATGCTGAAAGACATTTGTGTGTTTTGGAAGTTCTATCCTCTGGCAGTGAAATAAAACCTCCTTTCTAGGCTAGAAAGATTGATGTCCAGCTATATTAAAGGAGTGTGTGGCTAAAAGGAAACTCTGTATTCTGCCAGGGAACACAAGCGCGTCCACTGTTCTGTAACCGTAGCAGCGGGCATTATCAGACCCAACATTTGCAATGCAAAAAATAAAATTATGCTAAAGAGATCAAAGCCTCCAAATAGCCCCCCTTTTGCCATAGTATGAAACTTGTTGTTTGAGATGGGGTTTGTTTGTATTAGAAACTAGTCCCGAGGTGGAATGAAGAGGGGCGAGAGAAAGTGTTTCCTACCCACTGATAAATGCAGCTCAGTCTTGTTTGGGGTTTTCTAGATTTCACTAGCCCCCTCTTCCCTGCCACTTTGCCTTTCATGGTTTCAGTTACCCATGGGCAGTCGTGGTCCAAAAATATTATAGACAGGAAGATATTTTAGAGACCACAATCACATAATTTCTTGTACAGCAGATTGTGGTCACTGTTTCTTTTTTTACTATTAGTTGTTGTTCATCTCTCTGTGCCTGATTCAGACATTAAACTACCATCAAGGTGTCTGTGTAGGGTATAGCACAGTATGTATGGGGTTTGATACTATCTGAGCTTCAGGCTCCCTTTAGGGAATCTGGAAATGTGTCTCCCCAGATAAGGGAGGGCCGCTGTGAGTCATGTATTGGTGTTTGGTAAAGGCACATTGAATCAGCAAGTCTGCTCATTTTCTGCTCAACAAATTTTGCTCAGTTGTTTCACAGAACTTTCTGTGATTCTGTTAATGATTCAGGAAGGAATTTCAGGAATTTCTTCCTTTCTTTCCTTCTCTCTCTCTTTCTCTCTATGTATAGAGATAGATAGATAGATAGATAGATAGATAGATAGATAGATAGATAGATAGATAGATAGATAGATAGATAGATAGATAGATAGATAGATAGATAGATAGATAGATAGATAGATAGATAGATAGATAGATTTAGATAGATGTGTATATATAATTATATATGTATATATATGTTAAGTTTGAGACCAATAGTTCTCAAACATGGCAGTGTATTAGAATCAGCTGAGGAGTCTTAAAAACTCCCATTGCCCCAAATGCAACCCAGGACAATTCAACCATCGCCACCAGGGTGGACCCAGTCACAGGTATTTTTCCAAGGTGAAGGACAGTGCACTGGGACTCCACTGCAGACTGCAAGGTGTATGCAATCCCGGGGGTGGAGGGAAGCCTGGGGACTCCTAGGTAAACGCAGATACTGATTGAGTTGCTCTGGGGCAGGGCCTGGCACCTTGCTATCACTGATGCTGCTGATCTTGGACCACGCTGTGAGCAGCAAGGTCCCTAGGCTCTGGACGAGAACTCATAGCAAGACACTTTACAGAGGACACAGTGAGAATCAGAGACTGCACAGGATCTCAGTGGTACCTTCACTTCTGTCCCTTGTTTGTGAACAAACAGCAAAGCCACCTGCATCTTCATCTTCCTTTTCCTATAACATGTTTTTCTTTATGATCAGCCCCAAAGGAAAGACCCACTGTTCTTTAACAATGTTGAGAGCATCATCCTAGAGAACATCATGCTCCAGGTGGAGATTCAAGTCCTTCCCCTTGAGTGGGCGGCCAGGGACCATGGTCTGCAGGGAGTCACCCTGTGTTCTCGGCTCTGGCGGCTCGCCCAGTTGTGGGGAACATTCCCCAGCAGCCCAGGGAACCCCAGTCTCGCGCCTCATCTGGTGGGGAGGAGAGATTTTAGTAAACACTGTGTGGGCAGAGGAATGAAATGGGCAGAGAATGAGGTTAAGGGTTGGGTGTGTGAAACGCCAGGCTGAGCCAGGCCAGGGTGCCTGGGAGCAGCATTCCAACGCCCACCTGCTGGCCAGCTGGTGGGAGCAGCACTCACCTGCCCCGGGACCAGCTCTGGGACTCCCTCTGTGCACTAGAGACAGCTAGTTAAAAAGTCTCTGGGGCCAGGAAAGTGTTTTGCTCTGTGCTCTTCAGGTCCTCTCAGCTCCTGGAAAGGATTGCCTCATAGCCTACATCCCTGTGGTAATGTAACTTGGACTCTTTGGCCATTCCTTGGACCAAGAATATTTTGGAGTGGGAGCTGGACTTTCTCAACAGAGTTGTCCCTGTGTGGGTGATTTCTGTGGACCTGAGACTTGAGTAGAAGAAGCAGACATGGGCCAGAGAGATAGTACAGTGGGTAAGGCACTTGCTTTGCATGCAATAGATCTGGATTTTATCCCAGGCCACTTCCAGTGGTCCCCTTGGCACAGCCAAGAGTGATCCATGAGCACAGAGCCAGGATTAAGCCCTCAGCATAGCCAGATGTAGGCCAAAATCAAAACCAAGAGAGAAGCAGATATATGGGAATGGACTCAAACTTCGTTTTAAGGCATTGCTCCTCTTTCTTTGCTCCTCTACCTTAGGCCTTACTCTTTGCCTCTTTGATATAACCCAGCACCCCAGACCTTTGTTATGTTGTAGGGAGCAACTCCATATATTTGTGGAGTTTTTTTAAATCCACATTCATTTCTTCTTCTCCAACTAGTGTTCTCAAATTAAACCAGTCCCATTGATATAATCGCCCATTTTGTCCTTTACTACTTAAGTATCTAAGCAGTGTTCGTAGTAGACTTTAGATTTGAATTTCCACATGCTCCTTCCTCCATACATTCTGCTGGAATGTGCAAAAGAAAAAGTAAATAAATGGAAAAGCATAGCATATTTGAGTCTCAGAAATCCTCATAATCAAATGATCCACTTAACCCTAAGTTAACTTATGACGTTAAATTCTGAAAGATTTTTATATGGGTAAGGGGAATTTGCAAATGATTCTATAGTTCATCTGGGAAAAATAATAAGTACATGAGAATATTCTGGTATTTGTTTTGTTTTTTTTTCCATTGGGATAGGAGCCAAGAAAAGCAAATTTGTGTCTCCTTAGATTAAATAATACAGACCTATAATAAATAAAATATTTGGCAATGGTATAAATAGGATGGGAGAGAAGCTGAGCACATTGGTGGAGGGAAGTGGACACTAGTCAAGGAACTGCTGCTCGAATATTGTAACTCAATTATGAGTAACTTTGTAGTCATGGTGACTCAGTACATTGATTTAAAAAATAAAATAAAGGTACTCTACTGATAGACTAGGGTCCTTGCCTTGCACAGGGCCAACCCAGGTTTGATCTCCAGCATTCCATGTGATCTCCTGAGCACTGCTAGGAGTGATTCCTGAGTGCAGAGTCAGGAGTAAGTCCTGAGAAATGCTGGGTGTGGCCCCAAAACAAAGTAAAACAAAATTAAAATAATAAAAAATAAAATAAAAATAGAATGAACCTCAATGGAACAGAATAGAAAGACCACAAAAATTAGTGTACAACAAAGATAGCATTTCATTCAATAGGAAAGAGATGAACTACTTAATTATTGGTGTTGGAATAATTGGTCATCTGTTTTAAAAGTAACAAAGTACACATTATATACAAAAATAAATTATAGATGGCTTAGAGTTAAATATAAACAATAAAGTCGTAGAAGGGAGACATAGGTAAATATTTATATAATCTTAAGGAAGGGAAGGTCTCTAATCATAGCCGAGGTGGCTTTTACATAAACAAAATGAAGACACAAACCACAAATTATTTGTAATATATATAACAGGATGCACAGTTATTATTCTTATTATTTTAAAGATCTCTTACAAATAAACAGGAAAGAGCATATCAGTAGAAAAATACGCAAAATGCATAAACAGCCAGTTAGTCAAAGTTGAAATACAAGTGTTAATAATTCTGTGAAAAAATCCAGCATAAACAATCAAGAAAATGCAAATTAGGAGATTCCCATATGTCACCATTATATTGGCAAGGAGGGAAGAAGGATAATATTCAATATTAAGAAGAATATGAAAAAGAACATTGTGCCAATATTCTGGGATGCAACTTTACAGTGTGTCTCCAAAGTCTTAGAAATGAACATTTCTTTTGTCATTTGAGTTCTGTTCCCAGGGAAATAATAAAATAACTTTTTGGCTAAAGATACCCATAGAAGGATATTAAGATCTATATTATTTACAAGGGTGAGATATTGGCAAGCTATTACAATGTCCAATAAGATGATTGCTTAAAGAAAACCTCAGTCATTGAAAATTGCCTTCAAGCTCAGTACACACTGTCTGGGAAGGCGGGGGATATGGAGGCACAGAAGAAAGGTCAGACCCTGAATTATGATCAGTTGTCTCTGAGTGACAGGGTTTCTGCTGGCTTTGATTTATTTTCTTTCTTTGTGCTTTTCCGATCTCTCAAGTTTCTTGCCTTGAGCATATGTTGTTTTTCGCAATTTCAAAAGTTATTAAAAACAAGAAAAAATTAGGAAGTGCAGTTTTGCAGTGATAAGAATCAGGACAGGATTTTCTCACTGATTTTGAGAGACCATATGGACATTTATGATGGAGAATTGTACCTTAACACTACCCAAGCAAATGGAAACCCAGCCTTTGTTCCTGACAAGATCATTTCTTTAACCCTCCATCCCATACATACAGCTGTAGAAATAGATCAGAATATTCATTGTTTCACCAGCTCAATCTATAAAAGGCATTTTTGCTGCATTGTCAAACAAAATATAGACCTTCTCCATGTGCAGGAAATAGTTGCTAAGTGGGTACGTGCAGGACAGGCCAACTTCAGTGGGCAGAAGAAATCAACAACTTCCTGGCTTGACAGGCTAGAAAAAACCTGTTCAAGCACATTAAGAGACTTTCTACATGAGCATTTATCTTTGAAACACCATCACCGTAACAACAAGGAAGAGTGAAACATCCTAAGTCCATGATTCCTCAATAAAACTGAGGCTTCCTGTAGTATGGTAGGTAGTTGATCTTTCCTGGACATCTGGAGTATTGGAGAGTGGCTAACATACATGCCACCAAAAGGGATTATTGCCCACATAAACTTTAAATATACATATGACCCTAGCCTAGAAAGGTTCCTGCAAGACAATGATACAAAGTCAGGAAAGTAAGTATGTATTTGGCAAAGCATCACCCAGTCTGAGCAATATGCCTTTAAATAGAAGTTTGGAGATGATAAAAATGCAAATAAAGCTGTAATGTCAGACATATGGAGAGGGTGGGAGATATAGTTTGAAAACTTAGCCATATTCAGCCCATTTAAGTTGATTCTCAGTTTTCAGTTAAAGTTCTGAACCAATTCTTTAATTCTGTAAACTATTAGAGGAAGCCATACATTGAGTATGGCATTTTGCTCATGGTGCTTATGGTTACCCACTACTAGATTAAAAAAGGTTTGTTTATTCCTGCCTTGCTAAGGGATTTATTCTTTTTCAATAACAAATGTTTGATTTATAATATTTTATATTTGATCAGGTGTTTTTTGTTCTTTTTAGCATCCAGAGATTTTTGCTTCAATCTTTTTGGTTATCAATGCAGATACTTAAACAATATCTATTATGTAATATTTTCTAACATAAAGACAGTATTTCCTTTCTTAGGATAAAGCACAATTTTATAGGTATATTTGTATTTTTTCCCTTAAAAGTTTTTCTTCACTCCTATTAAATTTTACATTCGTGGATTTGCCAATTTTATGTAAATTTTTTAATCTATCATTACAAAATTATTTGTAATATTTTAATGTATATGGGTATTTTAAAAGATATATATAATTGAGGAAACATTTACTTTCTCAGATTATCATTAGTTTGTAATTTTGTGGAATTTCAGATTAGTTCTATTCATCTATATGTATGTATGTTTTATCACCTCCATAATGAAAACAAAAATATCTCTCATATGTGGGATATAAAGAAACACAGTAAGGGAAAATCAAATGATCAAAGTCATTGGACTGAAGAGTTTGTGTAAAGAAATAAGCTTAAATGGGGGTAGCTGCCCGCAAGGGGTCCATGGGACACTGGTGGAAGGAAGTGGGCTCTCTGGTGGTGGGTGTGGTATTGGAATGATGTATGCATGAAAAGTATGATTAACTTTAAGTATGATTAACAACATTCTAAATTCCATTACCTCAATTAAAATGGTGAAAATAAAGGGAACCATGATGTTAAATCAGTCATTTAGGAAGGAAAAACTTGGGATAAGAAAGAACAGAAGTGAGGCAGAAGTGAGTTCACTACTATAAACAATTCTTCAAGACCTCGGATAACTCTCTGCCTGAGAGCTTACTTTGGGTGAATAGATGAAACTTTTAATCCATTAAACTGCCTCAAGAGCTTGCTAGGGAAGTAATTTTGGAAAATTGAAATAAGTGGATGGGTCCAATCAGTTGAGTGAGTAATTGCCAGATGCTGTAGACGTTGGAAATGTGGTGGAAAGAAATGCCATTAGAGTGAGTTCTTGGGAGAACATGCTTTGTTGTGAAGTCTATCAGCTAGAGTTCTCTGATTGCATCAATCAAGTTCAGCTAACTTGAATAAAGGCAAACTTGTTTACAAAGCTGATGAAATCCACAGAATCAGTGAATAACAAGAGATTCCTACTTGAATATGAGCAGGAAATAACTGTGGAGACAGGAACTAGGAGTCACGGACTCACGTTGGGGTAGGAATCGTGCTCCAGAAAGCGCAGTTGTGATACCTGTACCCCACCTACGTTGTTTGTCCTCTCAAGATTCAAATCCTGCAAAAAAGAGAGTGTGAAGGAAGTTAGGACATCTCACTGTTGTCATAAACTAGTGTAACCCTATGAAGGGAAGAGGTCATTCCCCCACCCCCAGAAAAATCTGGGTGCTTTTAAAGAAGTGGAAAAATGATTGTGAGGCAGCCATATTTATTGAGCATATTCATTATTATATTGAGTATATTCATCATTGAGCCATGGTATTGAGATCAAGATGAAAAGGGAGAATTATTAAAAGTAATGTCACAATCACGCATCAATTTTACAGAGGATTTTATCCAAGTAGTCAGTGCTGCCTGATCTTGATTATGATCAAGGACAATCATGAGGCCATAATGGAGTTTGACAGCAAACTGCAGATCAGAACAGCTTCTGGAGATCTCTGTGTCCCACAGATTGAACATCTGAAAAATTCTTGACATGCCCGTTAGTGTGTAAAGTTAGGTGTTGCTCTGAAGGGAGAAAACACAACAGGGGGAACACAACTTTCCTTTCAGATGTGATCTTGACTAGGAAAGATTACAGGTTGCCATCGGCATGTCATACTAAAGTTTGCAACCATGAAAGAAGGACATGCCAGACTAGTTTAGAAAATGTGGTCTACACATTCAGGGGAAATCCAGAGCTGAGCCCTAAGTGGGAGTCTAGAAAGGAACACAGCCTGGTCAGACCGTGCTGGTTCTGAGATCCCAGTCATGGTGTCCTGAAGGACAAAGAGAAAGCATAAGTGTCCAGGTGCATCTGCAAAGCGACTCTCTGGGGACCCAGTAAGTTGTGTGGAGGTCAAACCAAAGACATATCCCTGAGGTGACCAAAACCAGGACGGAATGGCACTTTGTTAAGTGAACCAGTATGTTGGTACCTCCTGGGCATGCGTGCTTCTGAAGAATGTCAGGAAAGTCAGACAGAAGAATGGGGATTGTCCCCATGGTTATTAGCTACCCACATAAGGGAAGAGGGGATTTCTAAAGCTATATTTGGGAACAGGCATGAGATAGGGAAAGGAATAAATTCATCCCTGGGGGCAGATGGAATATGGGTGCAGTACAGAAGCAGGGGGGAAACTACTAACTTTGTTCTCATCTTTTCTGTGCAAAAGACTCTTCAGACCAAGTAAGCTAATACAGACCTAACAACTATAGAAAGCTTGCAGAAAGAGGACCTCATGCCATGAATGAATTAATTTTTAAGGATACAAATGAATTTGTAGACTCACAGACATGGGGCAGAGCTGCTACTGGCTCTCCCTGTGCCCAGCCGCTCCAAAGCGCCTGGGAGGGATGGTGGGTTCTAGCCCTGGCCCACCACCCCAGCAGAGCCTTACAAGAAGCCAGACGACCCCCCACTCCATGAGGGCCTCCACTTTCCACATCTGGACTTCCCCCTCAGTAGAACTCCACCCAGCAGACCAGCCTATCACAGCCCAACTCCACGCATCCTCTTGCAGCTGCTTGGTTCATCAATAAATGCTGGATTTAGAGATGACTACAAGAGTATGGTACCCGCACGGCAGAGCCTGGCAAGCTACCCATGTTGTATTTGATATGCCAAATACCAGTAACAATTATAGACCTCATTCCCCCATGACCTGATGGAATGGTTTGAGGCTTTTTATGTTCCTGGAGCAAGCAGGTGCCCTTGGGCTCTACTTGCATGAGACAGGACATATGGAGATGTTACTGGTGCCCTCGAGCAAATTGATGATGAACCGGAGAAGACAGTGACAGTGACAGTGATACAAATGAATTACACTGTAATATACTAGGAAAACTTGTAGCAAAAATTGTTTGGGAGGACCAGACAGATCGTGCAGGGGGTTAGCATTTATCTTGTGTTCTGGCTAACCTTGGTTAGATCCCTGACATGTTATATGATCCCTGGGCACCACCTTCCTGTGTTCATATGTCCTGAACCCAGAGCCAGAAATAGCCCTTAAGTACTGCCAGGTGTGGTATCCAAACACCATTATCACCCTCCAGAAAACGTGTTCTATCCTAGTTGATGAGAAAAATCGCTCTATCCTTGTTGATGTTTGGGGGGGGGGGGGTTGCACAGTGAGGGCATGAGGGCATACCCTGTGTGACTCAGCCAGTGGATGCAGTGCTCAGACATCATCAGGGTTCCATGCAGCAGTGCTGAGGTAGGATGGGGGCTGGGTGGTGCAGTGCTGGAGTTCCAGTCAGGGCCTTGCACATATATGGCCTCTGCTCTCCACTTGAGCCACATTCCCAGTCCCCAGTTGGTAATTGTTAAGAAAGAGTATCAAAGATCTAAGTTGCTTTGAGAGTGGAAAAGACAGATGTGTTTCTGATTTTAAATAATGACATTAGAAGAGTCTTTAGAATATAGATGCTGAATGTTAAATTATATTCCCAGGAAAACCCTAGACAAAATCATTATCACAAATAGAAAGTGAACACTTTGAGGGGCCGGAGCGATAGCCCAGCGGGTAGGGCATTTGCCTTGCAGCGGCCAGCCCATGCTGGCCCGGGTTCGATCCCGGAATCCCATATGGTCCCCGAACACCGCCAGGAGTAATTCCTGAGTGCAGAGCCAGGAGAAACCCCCTTGAGCATAGCCGGGTGTGACCCAAAAAGCAAAACAAACAAACAAACAAAAAAAAAAAAAAACCAGAAAGTGAACACTTTGGTCCTGAATGAATCCACCAAAATGAGATACAGTTAACTATATTTATTTGTCAGTATTTGTATGTTAAAGGACTGATCAAGGAATACTATCAGGATAATACAGTTTTATTTCAGGAAGGCGCATGACAGAATTTAGTAAGACAGATTAGGGAAAGGTAAGTAAAAAGATAGCAGGTTATTGAGATGGAACAGCAAGGAAACTAAGGTAAAATGAACTCTCAGGCATGCACGCTTCAGGTTTGTGGGCAAGCTCTGGAAATCAGACTGTTTCCTTCCTGTACGCCCAGACACTGTTCTCTGGTGGATCCATGCTGACCTGGAAGGGAGCCTTGAAGGGGTTTTGTTAGTGGGGTCTTTCTTCCTTTTTTTCCTTTTTTGGGTCTCACCTGGTGATGCTCAGGGGGGTTACTCCTGGCTCGGTATTCAGTACTTACTCCTGGTGGTGCTCGGGGACCTTATGGGAGGCCAACAATCGAACCCAGGTTGGCTGCATGCAAGGCAAACACCCTACCAGTTGTGCTATTGCTCCGGCCCTGGTTTTTCTTCCTTTTCTGTTGAGAGTTTTATGAACAACAACAACAAAAAATGGGGGAAGTGGCATGTAAGGTGAATTTATTAAACTTAGAGGTAATACAAAACCCAGAATAACTGAAATGTTGGGTGATAAAGACTCAAAGGGGAAAAGTGTTGAGCGTGCACAATGGATCAAAGCCAATTTAAACAGTGACACATTTACAGTATTTAGGTTAAGAATAATTATTTAATTAGGATATGAGGCCAAGTGTGACTGTCGTTGAAGTGAGAGAAGAGGCCTGATTGGCCACAGGCTTATATAAGACAACATCATTCCAGAGCTGCTAGCAAAAATGATGGACAATTTAGTTCTGTTCGTGTGGAAATTCAGGTCATGGCGACAGCTTCCACTGCCCTCTGTTCCTATTGGGGTTACTCTGCCTATTTATCTTCCCTCTGCCTTGTTTTAATTCTGTGTCTTCATGCAAAACCCCTTCCTCATCTGTAAAATATATAATAATAGAACTGTGACACAGGAATTGCATAGAAATTAATTTAGGTGGTACATATCACTCTTAGCTCAACAACTGATTCCCAGAGCATTTGGTAAAGACTTTTGTTATTTGTGTTGTTGGTGTTAGTTGTTACCCAATAGTGAGTTACTGAGGTACTGGGGAGTTGTTTTGGGGGCCACACACAGCAGTGCTCAGGGTTTACTTCTGGCTCTATGCTCAGGGATCACTCCTGGTAGGACTCAAAGGACCATATAGGGTGCCAGGGATTAAACCCTAGTTGGCCATAAGCAAGGCAAATGTCTTACCCACTGTACTCCCACCTCTAGTGGGCTATTTTAAGGTCACTAAAAAAATGTCAAATCTGTCATGAAATTAAAAAAATATTATAGGAACTTGGAGTGTATGCTCTTTATGTTCCTGGAGCAAGCAGGTGCCCTTGGGCTCTACTTGCATGAGACAGGACATATGGAGATGTTACTGGTACCCGCTCCAGCAAATCGATGATGAACGGAAAAACAGTGATACAGTGATTCAGTGAATTGTATATTTATTATTTATTGCTATTTGGCAAATTGCTCCAAAAATTTATCAGTTTAAGGGGCCAGAGAGAGAGTCCAGAGGGTAGGGTGTTTGACTTGCACACAGCTGACCAGGGCTCACTCTCCAGCCCCATACAGGCTCCCCCAAGCACTGGCATGAGTGATTCCTGAGCACAGAATCAAGAATAAGTCCTGAGCACTGCCACTGTGGCCCAAAAAAACATGCAAGATAATTAGCTGCTTAAATCACTAAACATTTATTCTTTCACACAAAGTATGAAAGTTAGGAACTCAGAAGCAGCTTGGCTCAGAGATTCGGGTCCTGCCAAGATGGGTGCACGGTTACATTGTCGTCTGAAGAGTTGTCAGGGGCCAGGAAGACTTCCTTCACATAAATGTGGACCTCTGAGAACACAGAGTCTTTTAAAACCTCATCCCTGAAGTCACATACTATTTATCTTCTCTCACAGCCAACCCTGAGATAATGTAGGAGGATGTTCCTGGCTCCATGGAAGCAAGATGTGGGGTTCCCACCAGCCATAGCAGACACTGGCTGTTTCAGGTTTCCCCCCACAAGACCCAAACAGTGGCTGTAGATAGAAGGAAGGGGTGTAGTATAAAAGACAGTATTTAATCCATGTGACTTCCAAGGACAGAATTCAAACCAACAAGCGGGGTTTCTAAGAGGCAGATGTCCACTTGGTTTAAGGAAGAACCGCCCTTTCACAGAGCCCCAGGTAGAATGTGTTGCCCGGTGGGGAAGAAGGCACTTGAGCACCAGCAGGGCACCAAGGAGGCCCCTTTCACGGTGCAGTAAGCTAGAAAGGTAAACTTGAGAACCTCCAATTCTGTGATCTTTATTTCTGGCTCAGGGAAGAATTTTGAGAACAGGACTCTGTAGGGCTTAATTCTTTACTTTTTAGTTTTGATGGAAAATAAATGTTTCACTGAAGTGTAAAGTCTTTGTTTCTAAACCAGTATGACTTGGAGAAACTATTAAGAGGTGCAACAGACTTGGTGTACCTTGGTCTGAATTCCCTAACATTTTTCCTTTTTAAGAACAAAGCTCTGACGTGGTTCATTTTACACTTAGCCCATGAGGTTGAAATCAGGAATTCCCAACTGTTTATGAGGCAACCTTAGATCATGAAAGGGGCAGGAACATTCGGACTGTGTGTTTCTCTCTGGGAATCCAGCAAACCCTAGAGAGAGGCCTTTGGGCTCAGCTCTGGGGGCTTCTGGCCAGGAAAGACTCAGACTCCCACCAGGG
The DNA here is from genome assembly GCA_021461705.1 of Cryptotis parvus. Lineage (NCBI taxonomy): Eukaryota > Metazoa > Chordata > Mammalia > Eulipotyphla > Soricidae > Cryptotis > Cryptotis parvus. The sequence goes on from JAJIBD010002896.1 coordinate 155,330, forward strand.
AAGATCAGCCTCTTCTCTGAGTATGCAACACAACTGCTATCACCACTGGGCATTCCCACAACAAGAACTGAAATGACACTTGTTTTCCCGTCACCTCCTGGAGAATCTTTTCAAGCATTTGGGTGATGAAGCACAGTTAGGGTAGTCACCCTGTATAATCCTAACAGAGCATCTATAGGGAAAATGAAGAGGGAGTTGAACAGTCCACGTTAACACCTCCTGTCAGCATCTGCCCTTGGATGCTCATTGAAACAACAGTAGACTGTGAAACTATATGTGTATCAGTCCTTGGTGCCTTGAGGAATGTCTCCTGTGAATGGGCAGGTAGGACCCATCCTGGTGCAGTGCAGCAACCACTCCTTCAGGAGGTGAGTGGGTTGCCGGGAACAGAATCACCCAACAGCTCAATCTTGGAAGCCTGAGGTATGTAGGTGAGGCTTAGCCATGGAGCAAAGGGATAGGCAGGTTTGTTTGGATCTTTTCAGTGCCACAGGAAGGACACAGTCAGTCCATGTTGGCTAATGAATTGAATAATCTCTTCTCCAGGCCAGTCATGCAGGATATGTCCGCGCAAAAAGGGGGAAATAAAACCTTCTCAAGATAAACTTTCCTGCTCCTACCAGATTTCCCTAGTTGCTTAAAACCAGTATATTTAAACTTCTCCTTTTTCTCTCTTTACCTGGTCCCAGTATATTGAATAGGGCCACATACATCAGTGGTCCTGATAGATCTACCTTAATGCCCCATCCTACTCAACAAAGTAGATTGTTGTAAAGATGATGATGTAAGAAAAGGACGGGCTTGTGAAAAGTCTTATGGAAGAACACTGGAAGAATTTTAATGACTGTCTCTATTCCTGAGACGTGGAAGATGTTAAATAATCTCTTATTTGTATCTTCAGACTGAACTTGACAATGCATCTATAGATTCTCAGCCTAGAGTTATAAGTATGTTGTGTGTGTGTGGGGGGGATAAACAGCTGCAAGGAGATGGGTGAAAAATGGCAACCAATTTTGAGTCCACAATGACCAATGAGCAATAGGTTTGTAGTATTATAGATTTGTAGGCTATTACAGCAAATTAGGGGGAAATAATTATATAAGCTGGGAAATTTCTTCCAGAACTCAGAAGGACAAATAACCAAATTATGAGGGGGAGGGAGTGTGGAAAAGAAAACTAGTTGATCCAGTATACACAATAATGTTCCCAAGATGTGAAAAAAGCAGACCAAGATTAACATAGTCCTCAAGGGATTAAGTAGAATTTAAACTGATATAATTTTGTCCTGAGAATGAAAAGACAAGCCCAGAGGCTAACCAATTACATCAGAATTATGTTCTTAAAATGAAAGCATTAATTTTCAACACAAGTGTTTATTATAATTAAATTAAATAGAAATGATGGGAGGATTCTGGGTTCTCCAGATTGTTGCCCAAGTTGTCATTGATATGGAAATCCATTAATATGGATAATAAAGCAGAGCGATGTTCTCAAATTATTTAATTAAGTAGACATACCTCTTACATGTTCATACTGGGGGCAAACATTGAGATTTCCCATTCAGTTAAGTAGCAGGAGCATCAAGATAAAATACATATGAAATATGTATCGTATATATATAGCATATATTTAATATACACATATTTCATATATAAAATATCACTTGTATCACTTGTCTTCTCTATTGTTTATCGATTTATTTGCTCGAGCGGGTACCAGTAACATCTCCATTTGTTGGGAATGAGGTCCATTATTGTTACTGTTTTTGGCATATCGAATACACCATGGGTAGCTTGCTAGGCTCTGCCGTGGCTCATATAAAATATATTATAGCCAAATTAGAAAAATGAGATATAGGAAAATAGTGATAATGTGTGTTCAAGGAATTCTTGTTAGTTTTTACTTATACATATGGTGGAGTTATTATTAAGATTATAGACAAAAGGCCTTAGAAGGGCTATTGCTTGAAGGGCTGGAGTGCATACCTGGCAGGTGGATGCCCCAGGTTGGATTCCTGGCACCATCTCCTCCCCAAGTACCACTCAGGTAATTCTGATGGCCCCTGGCATGTTTAGGAGACACCCTCCCAAATGCAAACTTCATAAGGCTATAAAATAAGATTATAGTAACAACTGAAGATGGAGATAAGAGGAAAGAGGACGTAAAAACATGTTAACTTTCTTGGGGAAGCGGGAGGATTTTGTGTTTCGGGGAGGAGGATTTTGAGTTTTCTAAAATGTGGCACCCAATGGTGTTCAGGGCTGCTTCTGACTCTGTACTCAGGGGTCACTCCTGCTCAGTAGACCTGGTGGTTCTGGAGATCCAGCCAGGGTGAGATGCGTGCTGGGCTATCACTCCAGCCCAAGAATGCTAAATTGCTTATCCAATTTCTTTCTTACCGTTAACAGTTAGCAAAAGCAACTTACGCTTGCAAATGTAAAGATAACCATAACCTTACAAAGAAGGTATATCTGTTTTAAATCGGTATTTTTAAGCTGCCAGTTCCTGGACCCAGGCTGATCACAGACATTCCCTACTAACCCCTGAAAGTTACTGCCACTTAACACATGGTACACCCAAATAACGCTTTCATTATATTTTAAAACTAACATAAATAATACAATTATAGTAAGTGATTGGTTGTGTTTCTCCCTGAGCAGTCACAAGATTTTTCTCCCATTTTCAATGGTTTGCAGATGCAAAAGGCTGAAAACCCATTGTTCTAAATCACTACAAGGAAATGGGGATTTAAGGAACATAGTCCCTTATGCAAAGATTTCTTTTTTTTTTTTTTTTTTTTGGGGGGGTCCACACCTGCAATGCTCAGGGGTTTCTCCTGGCTCTGCACTCAGGAATTACTCCTGGCGGTGCTCAGAGGACCATGTGGGATGCCGAGAATCGAACCCGGTCAGCAGCGTGCAAGGCAAACACCCGCTGGACTATCACTCTGCCCGATTTCTTGTTTAAAAAGAAAAAAACAGTAGAAATGGCAAGCACTTAAGTGTTCTGTAAAAACGGTGATTATTTCTGGGACTGGGGAGTGACTCAGAGGTCATGCCTTGCATGTATGAAGCCTTAGGTTCTATACATGGCACTGGGGATAAAAAAGACATTAATAAATTTACTACAAAAATTGTAATTATGTAGTATTGTCAGGGAGCCATGAGGTTCCCAACGATATCAGGGTGCGAGTTCCCTTCTCCCTCCAAAACTGGCGGGAATGAGATATAGGAAAATAGTGATATTGGTTTACAAGGGGGTAAATACTTGTTTTCGGGGTACACTATCACCACAGCACTCCCAGCTGGTCTCTCTGCCACAGTCCACTGAGCCTCCTCGTTTCCTCAGTCCATCCTACCCACCTCCCCTTTGGTAACCACAGTTCTGTGGTCAGAGTCTAAGGATTTGTTTTCACAGGACCTTGTTCCCTTGCTTTGTAGTCAACAGCTAAGTGATATCACCTAACATCTTTTCTTTCTCACTTTTTCACTTAGCATGACCCCTCTATTTCCGTACCTGCTCTACTAAAAGGCAATATACTAAAAGGCCTAGGTGTTAGTTAGGATTTCATTGCATGTATCATCTACACCTGCATCCACTTGTCTGTCCTGGGCATTTGGATTGCTTCCAGATGTTGGCTACCATAAATAGTCGCTGAAATGAACATAGGAGTGTAAAATGTCTTTTTTCAAGCTGGTTTTTTGTATTCTTTGCATAGACACTTAGGAGTGAAATTGTTGGATCATGTGGTTATCCTGTTCTTTAATTTTTTTTGAAATCTCCATGCTGTTTTCCATAGGGGGCTGGACCAGTTTACATTCCACCAACAGTGAATGAGGGATCCTTTTACTTCACATCCCCACCAGCACTGGTTGGTTCGGCCTTTTGATTTAGGTCATTTGCACAGGTATGAGATGATGTCTCACTGTCGTTTTGATTTTCATTTCCGTGATAAATAGTGATAATGAGCACTTTTTCATGTGCCTCATGCCCAACTCTATGTTTTCTTTGGAGAAGTGTCTGTTTTCTCTCCTCTTCCCATTTTTTTCATGGGTTGTTATTGAGTTCTGTGATTTTATCTTAGATGTTAGCCCTTTGTCTTAACACAATGTATGGTGAAAATATATGTACAACATACATTAGACAAATGTGTGGTGTACATATATTTTCCCTATGGGAGAAATGGGATTTTTTAAAATTTTAATAATAGTTTCCATCACACTGCAGTCACATTTCTTCTTTGTTATCCTGGCCAAGGAGTCAAATTACCAAAGACACCACTAAAGTCAGTGTCATGGGGTGTTTGCCTCTGTTTTCGTCAGTGAATTTTATGAATTTGGGTCTAACTCTTAAAGTCTTTTCCTCCACCCAGCAGTACCAGGAATCAAACCCAAAACCTTATACATTATTATCTCTACCACTAAGTTACACTCCAGCCCCAACCCCAACATCTAAGTCTTTCAATTATTTTTGTTCACTTTTATGCATCGTATGAGATAGTGATCCAGTTCCATTATTTTGCATGTGACTCTAGAGTTTTCCCAACACCATTTGATAAAGAGATTTTATTTTCTCCATATGTGCTCTTGAATCCTTTGCATTAATTAACCATCCATATATATGAGGAATATTTTCTGATTCTCCAATGGTTTGAGCCTCTGCTGTTATACCAATTTCCTGCTGTTTTGATTACTATAGTTTTATAGTATAAATTCAGGAATTTATACTCATCACTCATCACTTCTGCTCTTATGCACTATCACTATCACTATCCTCCCGTTGATCATCTATTTGCTAGAGCGGGCACCAGTAATATCTCCATATGTCCTGTCTCATGCTAGTAGAGCCCAAGGGCATCTATTCACTCCAGGAACATAAAGGGCCTCAAACCATTATATTAGGTCATGGGAATGAACTAATATAATTGTTACTGGAATTTGGCATATCAAATAAAACAGGGCAGCTTGCCAGGCTTGCCATGCAGGTGGCATACCCTTGTAGTCACCTCTAAATATAGCATTTATAGATGAACCGTGCGCCACTTGAGGCCGCGCGAAGACAGATCTGTGATAGGCTGCCGCTGGGTGGAGTTCTGACTAGAGGAAGTCGGATGTGGAAAATGGCGGCCCGATGGAGTGGGTGGGGGGTCATCTGGCTTGTTGTGTGGCTCTGCTGGGGTGGAGGCCAGGGCTAGAACCCACCATCCCTCTCGGGTGCCTCATGAGCGGCTGGGCACAGGGAGAGCAAGTAGCAGCTCTGCCCCATGTCTGCTCTTATACAATTCAGGGAAATCTTCATTTTCCTAGGCAAATAAACTTCTTTGACTATTCAGGGAATCTTGTGGTTTCATACAAATTTTAGTAATGTTTGTTCTAGTTCCTTGAAGAATGCTGTTGAAATTTTTTTAGTTTAATATTTATTTTTTAATTTTAGGAACCATGATTTACAATACTGTTACTGATAATCTTCCATGCATACAATAGGTTTACTGCATGCAAGGCAAAAGCCCTCCCCGTTGTGCTATCACTCCAGCCCCTTACCTTATATTCTTTTTTAGAGGTTCATCAATAAATGCTGGATTTAGAGATGACTACAAGAGTATGCCACCTGCACAGCAGAGCCTGGCAAGCTACCCGCGTCGTATTTGATATGCCAAATACCAGTAACAATTATAGACCTCATTCCCATGACCTGATGGAATGGTTTGAGGGCTCTTTATGTTCCTGGAGCAAGCAGGTGCCCTTGGGCTCTACTAGCATTAGACAGAATGTATGGAGATGTTACTGGTGCCCACTCGAAGCAAATCGATGACGAACAGGAAGACAGTGATACAGTGAATAGCCTCATATCACATATGTGAGAGAGATTATTCTGTATCTCTCCCCTATTCTTCTGACTAACTTTGTACTATACCTCCAGATCCATCTATATAATAGCAAATTGCATGATTAGATCTTTTCTTCTAACTGAGCAGTAGTCCATAATGTCAGGATTACATTGAATCTGGATGATGCTTTGAGTAGGATAATCATTTTAATATTAATTCTTCAAATCAAAACCCTTTTCTATGACCTTGTCTCTTTTTCTGGTTTTTTTAATTAAGTTGTAGTTTTTGATGTATCATTCTTTTACTTTCTTAGCTGAACACTAGATACTTAAATCTTATTGATACAACTATCTATCGGGTTGTTTTTCTTGATTTTTATTCTCCTCTAGATTCATTGTTTTAATATAGAAACTCAGTCTGTTTTGTATATTAGTTTTTTAGCCTGTCACTTTACTATAATTATGTCATTTTTAGCAAAATCTATAAGGATTTTATGTGTATATTAACATGCTGTCTGCAAATAGCGATAATGTAACCACTTTTCCAATTTCGATTTTTTTTTGTCTAATTTCTATAACTGAGACTTTCAGTGCTATGTGGAAAATGGATATCCTTGTCTTGTGCCTGATCTTGGAAGAAAATATTTTTAGGTTTTTTGCCATTGAACATGATGTTAGCTATGGGCTTATTATATAAGAACCTTACTACATTGTGTGTTTCTTCTGTTTCCACATTGTCAAGAATTCTTATTGTAGCATATGTTGGATCTT
>JAJIBD010002897.1:0-71039 GCA_021461705.1 Cryptotis parvus
AACCTTTGCATTGTCAAACCAGTTGGGAGTAACAGCGAAACGGGAACACCATGCCGCACATTTCCAGTGAGTGTTCACTGAAGGTCAGCTACCATCTCAGTTCTTCAAGGGGAGTTAATTCAGAAAATAACAGTCCATGAATTCCTGTTTCAAGCCACACTCACTTGACAGTCAGGAAAAGGCTAAGGAAGGCTGCTTCCAGCCCTTTGTCCACTGAAGCCCAGCCCAAACTGCCCCACTCTCCTCTGAGCTCTTCAAACTCCTTTTCCCAGGCTACCTTGCTCCTGGCCTGGGAGTTCTTTTCAACAACTGGCACGCAAAGGCCGGGAACACTGCAAGTCCCAGCATGCTCCTCCTCCCTCTTCTCTTCTCCGCACTGTTTCTGTAATGGTGGTACCTCCACGTGGTTCTTTTTTCTGCCACGGATGAACTCTTTGCTAGGGATGCCCTGGTCAGGCTTCTAGGTCCCACCAGGCTGACCCAGCACCCAGGCTCTGGCTTCCCCTTCACTTTGGCACTGTCCTTAGCCCCAGCTGTCCAGGGCCCTCCTCACTCGGCCACTTTGTCTTCTGTCCCATCGCCTTGGTAGAGAGGTCAATACTGAAGTCTCCTGGAGCAAGCATCAATACTGAAGTCTATTATATAACATTACACAATATATCATATATGTATATGTAATATCATATATCATATATTATATACTAGCATAAAATTTATAATATCACATATATATGATGTATTATGTAATAGTCAACTATTATAGTGTCAGTTTAACTTTAGTTGACAACAGCTATATGTGTAAATATAACAGTAAAGTTTCAGGGGAATCAAAAGTTTTATGTAGATTATCACTGCATAGGTAGAGGCAGGCCCCTACAACTGTGGTGTTGTTCAAGAATCTGCTTGATCGCTTAATCACTTGATCACTTGACATCCCGTTATTCGTTGATTTGCTGGAGCAAGCACCAGTAATGTTTCCATTTGACCCTGTCACATGCCAGTATAGCTCAATAGCATCTGCTTGCTCCAGGAATACGAAGAGCCTCAAACCATTTGTTCAGGGTCTAGACGAAAAAAGTCAGACCATCTTGTAGGTGGCTGGCCATGTGATCTTTTGACATCCTGTGGGATCCAGTCGATAACGGCTCTAGGCCAGCGGTCATCTCCAAATCGCATTACATGTCCAGCCCATCTGATTTTCGATGCCTTGGAAAAAGAGACAGCGTCCCTGACTCTGGAACAGCGACGGATGTCGGAACTCCAGACTTCTTCTCTCACTTGAGTGAGGCGTGATATTCCAAGCATAGCTCTTTCAATTCCTCTTTGGGAGACCTGAATAGTGTTCTCATCCTGCTTTTATAGGTCCCAGGTCTCTGAGGAGTATGCTAATGCAGGGAGAACTGTGGAGTCGAAGAGATGTGCCCGGAGCTGGAGGTTCTTTGTCCTTTTAGCTATTTCTTCAACACTCTTGAAGGTTTTCTGTGCCACTCTCTTCCTCCTGTGCAGCTCAGTCTTCTGGAACTCACAGTTCCAGAAGGCTGAATCTAAACGTTGGACATGGGAATCTACTTGTGGACAGTTCCACAATGAAATTGACCACATCTTATTCAATCAATAGTTTTGCCTGACCGATGTTGCTGTCCTCCCAAAATTCCAAACAGGATCGGACCACCGTCTCCTTTGTGCAAAATTCTACTTCACACAATGGGGAGAAAAGGCTGCAAAGTTTAGGAGAAAACTCCCAGAAAGACCAACAACTGGGTACTCTTTGACACCCCTGTAACAACATGGGATGCCATCATTGACAACATCGATGAAGAATACAACCAACTGGTTCAGCACCTCCATAATTGTGTGAAAAATGCTGAGAGAGAGAAAGCCAGAAAGGACGCCTGTCTTCAAAAACTCTCGAGCTCATTCTTCAATGTGGCAAGGCATGAGCCTCAGGCGACCAAATGCTAATGTCCAAGCTTGCAAAGCAGTGCAGAGAAGCGATAAAGACCTCAAAGAGAGAAGAGCAGTAATACTGGCCGATGCAGCAGAAGCCGGGAAAAGCATTCGCAACGGCCACTGTCCTTCGCCAACTATAAGACCAAGATGACTGTCCTCCAATGTCCTGAAGGATCAATCACATCTTCCAGAAAGGCAATGGAGAAGTTTATCCATGACTTCTACTCAGATCTCTTTGATAGCCACGTCCACCTGCCCACATACCAAATTCCCCAGGATGGATATGTCTTTCCCAATGTTCTCCCTTCTGAAATCCGACATTTTGTAGGTAAAGAAGCAAAGAGCATCCAGCTCAGACAAAGTCAGACCCGAACACCTGAAGAATCTGCCATCAGTACTCATCAATACACTGGCTCGGCTATTCACACGTTACCTGTCTGAATTCAGGTGCCCTCCCAATGGAAAACCAGCAGGACAGTTCTACTGTTCAAGAAGGGAGACATCCACAACATTGGCAAGAATCAGCTACATGTACATATTTCCTACCATCTCTCATCTTCCCAATTGGAAGCATGGCTGCTTCAGAACATTTCTCAGATGTGTGGTGAAGAATAAAGAAAGGTATATATTATTGTATAGGAAGCATCTGTTACTATGCCAGGGATACTGAAAAGCATTTGAAAACTGCTTGTTGCTATTATGAGAACCTGACAATCACAAAGATGAACCTCATCTTGTTGACTCCTAGTGTGAGTTTTCAGCCAACAGCATGATCAAAAAATGCAGCGCCTGTCTGGATTCTGCCACTGATTCTACATAACCTTGAGTAAGCCAAAACGTCAAAGAACCTGGGTTTCCTTTCTGTGGAACAAGGATCTATGTACAACTTTTTTTTGTTTTTAAAAAACTTTTCAGCTTTGAGGCTCTCTGCATCAGTTTTGACCTAATTTATTAGACCTTTATTAGGCTTGGTTTACTTCCTCCAGTCACCAGACAAGATCTATTCCTTTACTGGCACAATCAAGGCTGTGCCTATATAAATGGCCCTCTAATTGCTGGTAATTTATGGCCCTAGAATGCAAACACAGTTTAATATTAACCAGAAAAGCATTTATGCTAATTTTGTCAGTGGTTATAATGCTTTTACTCTGTGCCAGATTACAAGTCAGTGGGAAATATTAAATATGGTCTTTGCCTTCAAGGAGCATAGGCGACTTTGAAAATCACAAACTACTGTGCAGGGGGATATAATTCAGTCTAAATATTGTAAGACTTGAGATTGTTCTGAACTAGACTGCTCAGAAGAACTTAATAAGAGAGGCAGAGATTTGGATAGATGGGATTTCTATGTAAGAGAGGAGAAGGAAATTCAACATCACATATTCTAATATTGAATGAGACTGGGGGAGCTCTTTACACTGCTGTTGGCCTTTGCTGACACAGAAGATGGAAAAGTGAATTCTTCAGGTCTCTTCTATTCTGCCCTGCATGTTTCTATACATGAATGACTGCACAGGAGATTGGACAGGCACTACATGGATTCTTGAAGACGCGGTGGCAACACCTGTCTTTCACACATTTGGTTTTTACCTCAGAAGACTGATTTCCATGAGGGTGGGAGCCACACTCTCTGGTTCACTGCAGAAATAATTATGAATATGGTAGAATGTATAGGATTTAGAATAATTTTTGAATGTCAGTCCAATCTGATTTCTTGTTCTCATTTACTCACAGTGTTGTTTAGTCCTACTGGCAGGACTTCTAACCCAAAGAGCCATTGGCAGAAACACTGCCAAAACCTTGTTGGAGCTGAACAAAAAAAAAACACACCAGTGGGCGTTGGCAAAGGAAAAGTTATGCTTGAGTGACAGGCAAACACCAGAGGATTAATTTTACAAGCTCACATTCAAAATCAGATAAAACCCTTCGACTTTTAAAAGATAATATTCATTTTTATCATTTAATAAATAGTCCTTAGCAACACTGATAGCCATTTATAATGGGCAGAAACAAAGAAATTTATTAACACTTAAATATAAATTGTTTCCCTATCTTACTTCATTTACTCTTTCATGATGATATTTTTCTAAATGAATCTTGAGAAAAAAAAACCCAAACATGGTGATTTCATAAACAAGCCAGAAATTCTCAAGACTGTGGTCTAATGAAAGCAAATAAACACAGTTTACAAAATAATTCAGAGTACTGAATGAGGCAGTGTTTGAGGTGCAAATATAGATGTCTACAAACAAGAGGTTAATAATCAGATTTTAACTGCTATAAAGATCCAAAGTTGAAAAATATCCTTTGGACTAAGAAAATATTCCTACTTAATTGAAAAATAATTTTTGTGTTGCAGGACTCCTCTAAGAGCCTTTGCATCTGCTCTGGATTGCCTCCTGCAAATCACTTCATAGATAAGAGGGTAGTCTAAATGTGGCAGTTTATCTGACCATGTATTCTGTACTGACATGGGGGCAGAGCTGCTACTGGCTCTCTCTGTGCCCAGCTGCTCATGAGGCACCCAGGAGAGATGGTGGGTTCTAGCCTGGCCCGCCACCCCAGCAGAGCCTCACAACAAGCCAGATAACCTCCCACTCCATGAGGGCCTCCATTTTCCACATCCGGACTTCCCCTTCATCAGAACCCCACCCAGCAGACCAGCCTATCACAGCCCGGCTCGCACAGTGACCACGCAGTTCATCAATAAATGCTGGATTTTGAGATGACTACAAGAGTATGCTACCCGCACGGCAGAGCCTGGCAAGCTACCCGTGTCGTATTTGATATGGAAAATACCAGTAACTGTTACAGACCTCATTCCCATGACCTGATGGAATGGTTTAAAACTCTTTATGTTCCTGGAGCAAGCAGGTGCCCTTGGGCTCTACTTGCATGAGACAGGTCATATTGGAGATGTTACTGGTGCCTGCTCGAGCAAATCGATGATGAGCGCGGAAGACAGTGATACAGTGATACAGTATTCTGTACTGGCTGGTATAAATATTCTCTCATGTTACCACAATCATCGTGGGACTAGCTAGATCTTACCAGCATATTTGCCTGGCCACGTTGGATCTCTACGTAATTAGACCAGAGAGAAATGCTGTTTGCCTCCAAGCAAGCAAGCATGGCTCCCTGATAACTCAAAGGCAACTAAAATACAAAACTACCATGAAGTAGACGAGACTTGTGAAGGCTTGGAGAAATATTTAACTGGCATTAGTATTAGTCTTTGGTACAGAGACATGCCATCTCAGAAACCCCCTTTTCTACCCTATAAAGGCATTTCCAGGCAGATCTTTGCTCAAAACATTAGCATATAATAGGGTCTAGGTGAGGTGCTGGGAGAAATTACCTAAGGGCATTTAACTTTTCCTGCTTCCCATAATAGTGGGAGGTCTGAGTTGAAGGGGTATAAAACCAGCCTGTTTCCTCTCTCTCTCTCTCTCTCTCTCTCTCTCTCTCTCTCTCTCTCTCTCTCTGGGCTCTCTCTTTGTGAGATTGCACCCTTCTTGGGAGTCTTGTCTTTCTCCTTTTTACAGGGCCTTAACATGTGGTGGCCGCCATCTTGGCCTACACGTGTTTGGGGTTCTAGCTGGGAATCCTAAGCTCAGGGTTTCTCCTATTGCTGACTTGTATGCCTGAACCTGTGATAAGTAAAGCCTTTTAAAACTGCATCAGATTCCTGAGTCTTCATCCATTCCCTGCCAACTTTGGAGGTGAAAGAAGGGAACTCACTTTCCGGCACTGTCGGGGACCCCAGCGGCGTTCTCCGACATCTGGCGTCCCTGGGTGGGCACCCCTGCAATTTTGTTCATGTATTATTAAATTTAATATTTCTTTCTTTTCTTCTTTTTTTTCTTTGGGGGGGAAGAAAACAGAAAAGTTTATTGGAAAGCAGAAGAGAAAGAAACTCATTAGCCAAAAAAGGAACTTAGTAGAGGTTTAAGTTCTAAATTTAATTTTTTCAACAACTTTTTGTAAATTTTGTGCAAATTTTCACCAGACTCAAAGTATATTCAGTGAAGAGTTCTCAAAATATGCTGCATCCTATCAATGCAGCCAATCATTGCATATTTACCTAGGACAACACGATGACTGGCCTGAGTAATAAAGAGTACAGATCCTGCTTTCACCTATTCAATCTCTTTGTGTTACCCTTGTCTGTTAACAACTCATGAATATTCCTTTGGGGAAATACTCTTCCCATTCCATGCCACATACTTCTATACTCCTAGCTCCAAGGGTTCTCAGATAATAGTGACCTGATCAGTAACCCTTTGGCTACACAATGATTGATTTAGAGATGAATATAAATATAAATTCAACAAAGTTGAGTTTGGTAATAGAAGCTCTGCCAATAATATTAAATTCTACAATTCTTTTGGGATAAAAATGTGGGCAAGAGACACTCTTTACATAGATTACAATTTGCAAGGCTGATAAGCTGAGACTCTGCTTAGAAAGACACCGATAAAGAAGTTGAGGAATGAGATCAAGTCTTATTGATGGTGCTGGGAATATTCTACTTGCTCTCAGGTCAGTTCTCTACATCTTTGGAGAACTGAATGGACTCTATCCTTTCCCTCTGGCTTCCAGCTGAGGGTGCCCTCAGGAATTCAGGCATTATTTATTTCCCAGTTCTTTTTTTTTTTTTTTTTTTTGCTTTTTGGGTCACACCCGGCGATGCTCAGGGGGTTTCTCCTGGCTCTGCACTCAGGAATTACTCCTGGCGGTGCTCGGGGGACCATATGGGATGCCGGGGGATCGAACCCGGGCCGGCATGGGCCGGCCGCGTGCAAGGCAAATGCCCTACCGCTAGGCTATCGCTCCGGCCCCATATTTCCCAGTTCTTTGCTATGTAGTCTCCTCTTCTCCTGACTCCCTCTACACTGAAGCTTACAGCTCCTGTAAGCTCCTTTAGGATTATTTTTGGGAGTTTGGTTTTGGTTTGTTTTGCTTCTGGACCGTACCCAGGGATGCTCAGGGCTTACTTTTATCTCTATGTTTAGGGATCACCCCTGGCAGTACCTAGGGGTCTATTTGCTGTGCCACGAATCAAACTAAGGTCAGCAGTATGAGAAGCAAGTGCCCTACCCACTGTTCCATCTCTTGGGTCTCTCCTTCAGGTCTAGTGGTGGTAACATTGCCCCAGTGAAGTTGCTCTAGTACTTCAATACACCGCATAATTTTTTCTAAAATTTCTGCTACCAACTTGGTACACAATTATTATTATAAAAATTAACTATTTGGAACCATATATTTTTTGCCAGGACCTTGGCAGATAAAATGCTGTTATATGAATACTGAACGTGAACATGAATGTGAACGTTCCGTATTCATATATCACATTCATTGATTTAAAAAAAGCCTTTGATTCTGTGGAGACTGAAGTGGTCATCGAAGCCCTAGCTAAACAGGCATTCAAACTCAATACATCAAGATCCTTCGTGAACTGTATTACGGATTCACCACCAGAATCTCACCATTCTACAAAGAAGTGATCATTGATGTCAAAAGAGTTCGGCAGGGTGATAGCATTCCACCAAAACTCTTCAGAGCCACCCTCAAAACATCAATTAGAATGGGAAGAAATGTGACAATTAGAATGGGAAGGAATGGGAGTGAAGATAGACGGTTGGCAACTACACCACCTCCGCTTCGCTGATGACATTGTTCTAATGACACCCAACATTAGCTAAGTCGCACAAATGCTGGCAGATTTTGACCAAGAATGTGGAAAGATAGGTCTACAGCTGAATCTCAACAAAACTATGTTCATGAGAAATGAACTAGTTCCAGAGGCCCCATTCACTGTCAATGGAACAAACATCTCTGATGCAGCAGTTATGTGTACCTAGGTCGAGAAGTCAACATGTTGAATAACCTAAAACCTGAGCTGCTCAGGAGGAAGAGAGTGGCATGGAATGCCTTCAAAAACATCAAAGAAATAGCTAAAAAAATACAAAGAAGCTCTGGCTCCGGGCACATCTCTTCAACTCCACTGTTCTCCCTGCATTAACATACGCCTCAAAGACCTGGGCCCTAGGAAAGCAGGATGAGAATGCTATATGGGTCTCCCAAAGAGGAATCGAAAGAGCTATGCTTGGAATATCTCGCCTCACTCAAGTGAGAGAAGAAATCCAGTGTTCCGACCTCCGTCGCTGTTCCAGAGGCAGGGATGCTGTCTCGTTTGCCAAGGCATCAAAAATCAGATGGGCTGGACATGTAATGCGATTTGGAGACAACCACTGGACTAGAGCCATTACCGACTGGATCCCATGGGATGTGAAAAGATCATGTGGCCGACCACCTACAAGATGGTCAGACTTCTTTCCGTCAAGACCCTGAACGAACAGTTTGAGGCTCTTCGTATTCCTGAAACAACCAGATGCCATTGGGCTACACTGGCACGTGATAGGGTCAAATGGAAATGTTACTGGCGCCTGCTCGAGCAAATTGATGAATAACGGGATGTCAAGTGATCAAGTGATGAATACTGAACTTTCACACGCCTGAATATATAATTCTCTTGGACTTTTCAGTTTCTTGAGCCATTAAATATTTTTTAAAGAAGTGTTAATATGTTTTTCTGCCACTTCCAATGAAGGATCCTAATATATTTGCTAGGTTCTTTGATTGCATAGTCTCACATGAGACACTTAGAGACTGAGCTGAATTCCCTCAAAATGATATGTGGATGTTCCAACCCCCAATATCTCAGAATGTGATTATATTTGCAAATAAGGTCTGTAAAGAGCAATTTCATTCAATGAGGTCATTAGCATGATTCCTAATCCAATTTGACCAGTAACCTTGTGAAAAAGAATGGACTAGCATACAGAAGGAAGAAGCTTTAAGATAAAGGAGATAACGACCTCTAAGTCAAGGAAAAACCAACCTGGGTAGTACTTTGATAATAGATTTCTAGATTCCAGGATTGTGGAAAATTAATTTCTGTTGTTTAAGCCACCTTGTCTGTAGTGTTTTGTTATAAACTTTACAGGGACTTATAAACTAGGACTAGGAAAGTATTTCTGGAGATCAGCTAATCTCTAAGCCATCATAGCTTCTTAACTATAGCATCATTGTATTTTTTTGCAATTTGATTTCATTTTCCATATTTTCTACCTCAAGAAACCTAAATTAGTTGCATTGGCTATCTGATTGGGTGAGATTCTGCACTTACCTCAGGTTTCTGACCAGCAATGAAGAAGTCACCTTTGAATGATATACCTTCGAGGCTGATGTACAAAGGGAACCATTTTATTCTGGTCTCTGCATAGCGATAAAAGAGTCAGTTTCAGTAAAAAGAGGCTAAGTATGGTAGGTATTTAAAAGTCCATCATTTGGTCACTTGGGTTAGTGGTATTAGTTACTACCTGAAAAATATTAATTTGAAGACACACTGCTATAATGTGGCTTCAGCTTTTACTGTAAGAACCGATTTTCCATTCCAATTACTCACAAGGCCAAGTGACTTTGAGTTTTGTGGGAGATGCCTTACAGTCTTTACATACTTTTTCAATTCAATTAGTTTAATGGTAGTTTGTTACTTGAAAACAAAATGTCATGAGTAAAATTGTTCCCAAAGAGAAGAAAAAAAAAATTTTAGGCAAGAGGAAATTATTTCAACATAAACATGATTTTTATAGGTGACTCTGAGGGACACCTTCCCTTTTGTTTCTGTGTGGGTGCTTTTCTCTTATGAAATGGAGGACTAAAGAGAGAGCTCATTTACCTCTCAGGAGCATTTCAGACCATCTTAAGAAGGTACTTCATGAGGTCAGCTACTCCTACTTCAGGAAGAAATTGTTTTCTCTTATTTCTAAACCCATAACAAAGAATTATTTCAAAGTTTTTGCAATGTTCTTTCCACCCACAAACCCCCTTTCCTGGCACTTTTCAATAGGTCTTTTTTTTAAAAAAAAACTCACATCCTGGTTTAATAGAGATAGAAACAAGTAGGTGTAGGACAGAGGGCTAGGAGGAATGGGCCATAGTTGGAAACTTGCCTCAAGTGGTAGTGGGGGAAGGGAAATGGATAGAGAAGGGATCAACATGCCAAAGACAGATGGAAATGATCACTCTGGACAGGAACCAAGTGCTGAAATTAAGCAAAGCAACAAGCATGATATCTGTGTATCTAATAGTGAATCAATAAATTGCTTAACTAAAAATATATTAAGTAGGTATACGACTGAATGTCACAACTTTTGCAAACATGTCCAACAGTTTGATAACATTTCTGCTGACAGTCATTTTGTCATGGTTAGGGCAACTTAGGCATTCAGGCCCATTTTGCTGAGAAGAAACCAATAGGGAGATTTCACTTATATCCAGGAAACCGGAGGTGTGGATGTCAAAGTCAATAGTAAAAAGCTGGGTCTTTTAGCAAGATCATGGAAAGTTGCCATTACTTACTAAAGGCAAAATGTAAGAATATTGGAAACTTTGAATTAGGTGAGCAATATCCACTTCTCATGCTAGAAATATCACTCAGGAAGCCAAGTGATAATACAGCAGGTAGGGCATATATCTTGCATGGAGCCAATCTAGGTTTGGTCCCCAGCATCACAAATTGTCTCTCCTGAGCACAACCAGAAGCAAGTCCCAATGCAGAGCCAGGAGTAAGGCCTGAAAACTGCCAGGTGTGGCCCCCCAAAAAACAAAACAAAACAAAACAAAACTCAAAACAGATCAAAGAAAGAAGAAAAGGAAAAAAGAAATATCACTCAGAATTACTTTGAAGAAAGTGTGATTTGTCAGTGGACAAACTGGAATGAAACTAAAGATGACTTCTTTTGACCAGGGCTGGGTGGTGGGGTGAGATGGGCTACACCTGTAGACACTCAGCGATCACTCTTAGCAGAGCTCATGGGACCGTATTGGAACTTGGGGATTGAACTCAGGTTGCAGCATGAAAGGCACTCCCTCCCCTTCACCCCCCACACAATGCACTATCTTTTCATTCTTGGGCTGGAGATCATTCTTGCTGGAAGACGAGAAAGGCTCTTTGTTGAAATCAGTAGACTGTCAGTGACGATGGTCTGACAGAACTAGTAGAGAGAGGCAAGCAGGACATTGAGAAAACATGGGGATTACAAGCATGACTAAAGCTTGCTTTACTTTGGGAACTAAAGCAATCACTGCAAACGGACATCGGTGGTGCTAGGGTTTCCCTCAACTTTGGTATTAAGAAATGGAATGGAGTGTCCAGAGAGATAGTACAGGGGTTCTGGGCTTGCCTTGCATGTGGTCATAATCTAATCCCCCAGTGGCACATATATTTCTTGAGCTCAGCCTGGTGTGGCCACAAGCCTTCCTACCTATCCCCACCCTCTGAAAAGAAAATAATAATAATAAAAAGAAATAGGATAGAGGACGCAGAACGATAGATCAGTTTGCTGGAATGCAGGCTCCGGCTGACTCAGAACTCTGCCAGAGGCCTGGATTTGATTCCTGGCACTGCATAGTTTCCTAAGCACAGGAGGTGCAGCTGTAGCTCCTGAGCACCACCAGGTGTGGCCTATCCTAAACCAAAGGAAAAAAAAAGAAACGGATGAGAATGCTTATCTATGGGGTCAGAGGCTACTTGTCTTCAGTTCTCTTACCTGAAATCTCATCACTGAAAATACCTTAGAAAGGCAACAGGTTTGGGCTCCTCAGAAGAGCAGGGTGAAAGGGAACTCTCAATTGCAGCAGAGGTAGCAAGGCAGGAAAACAAAAGCGGTGGGCCATTGAGAGATGGAGATAGCCTGTAAAAAGCAGAGGGATAATGGTAGGGAGTTCTGCACCTCTCAGACACTAACCATTGATGCTGCCTGGCCCAGCTGCATTTTAGAGGAAGGAGTTGCTCAAGGAGTGGGGTAAGGGCATTCAAGTTCTAAATGGCATTCTATTAAAAAATTGTTTTCTTAATAAAAAAAATATGGAGGTGGGAGCATGCTATGCCCAGTGATGCTCAACTTGGCTCTGCAACCAGGAATTACTCCTGACAGTGATCAGAGGAATGTGAGATGGCAAAGATACAACCAAGGTCAGTCAGTAGCGCGGAATGGCTCTGCCGCACTAATTAAAGTTTTATTCCTACTTCTCCTGCTCCTTCTACGTTTTAGTGACCACCTGTGTGAGAAATCTTTCCCCCCTAGGAGTTTGTGGTGCTTGGATGACCGGTAAGCCAAAGAAGGAAAAAGCCTTGTCATCAGGAACAGGTCAGCCTTTTGGGAGTAGGATAGATTGTTATCGTGTGTTTGTGCTCCCTCTCCTTTTCTTCCATTGATGCTTGGGCTGACGTGAGTTGCTTTAACCAATGAGATGTAGGCAGAGGCTTAACAAGTACTTATGTGATTTGTCTTGGCCTCGTTTTCCTCTCCTCTGACATGGAAAAGCTTCTCCCTGCAGCCTGGGTCCTGAAGTCAGAGCAGTGAAGTCCTGAAACACCCGTGGCAGCACCATTGCACACAGTCTCAGATGAGCCAGCAAGACGATTTCACCTTCTAAGCCCTGGAGCTTCAAGGATTGTTTTGTCGCATGGCATCACTGCAGCAAAAACTGGCTAATATAGAAATCAGTCCCTAAAAAAATATGTTGTTGTGATAAAATGTTAAGTGTCCTTCCTTGGCCCTGGCACTGAACTTCAGGTAGCAAGAAAGCAGTGAGGACTAGAAAATGATCACTCCTGTTATGTAGTTGGGATTGCTTGGTAAAATCACCTGTGATAATTTGAAGTCAGCCAATAAACTGAGAGCTTGTGATTTTAGGTGAAGAGATTTAAAAACAGTGGCATAAGTTGTTTGATGCATTTGTTAAGGTCTTTTGAGAAAGAATTGACCTGCTAACAAGAAGGGACAAAAGGACAAAGATTGCTGAAATTCTAGGGCTTGCAAATTTGAAAAAAAAAACTGGACTGTTTCTTAACTTCAAATAGAAAAGGAAAAAATTGAGAAAGTCTTAAAGCCACAAAGGCTGGTTAAAATGCAAATTAAGACCCAGGACAACTATCACGTAAAAATCACTATCATAAGTACTGCTTAACATTTGATTGAATTTAACTGGAAGTAGTTAATTCTTACATTTGGACAAAATGGCTCATAGAAGAGCTAAGTTTTCTGTACCTCAGAGCCTGGTAAATTCAAACTCTAGTTCGTTCTAGAGAGAGAGCAGGATGCGGAACGTAAAGTTCTTCACATTCAACATTCAAAATTTGAAGTACAGTCTCTACACAATGCAGTCACTTTCATACCGTTACAAAGTTGAAAATTCCTAAGTAAAACCATCTTTAAGCTGGTAAATATATAATATATTAATATTAGCTGATTAATTCTATAAAAATTCCATATTAATGCTAAGGTGTAAATAACAGGAGAAATGAGGTATAAAACACAGAGTTTTATATGAACTCTGTATACAAAAAAGCAACTTTTGTGGAAACCAAACTATTCTCAAGTAAAATTTTATTTAATCAAATAAATACTTGAGGGTCCCCAACTTCCTAGAGTTAGGGGAGCAGGATAAGGAAGCATCTCAGCTGCCAGGGAGGGCCTGCTTCCAGATGGGGCCATGAAGGATGAGGGAAAACCATCTGCTAAAAAAATAGGGCCAAGACCACGAGAACAATGGAAATAAGAGCTACTGCCAGAGAACACAATTGGAGCCTAATCAAAGAGTCTTCCCTACTTCCAGGTTATAGACCTGGCAGTGTTTGCCTTGTGAGACTTGAGAATTGCTAGAAAGCAGTGACTGTTTCCCCCTTAGCGATAGGCTTCTTGTTTTTCTATCCTGCCTCTGCTTTGCTATGAACACTGAGTGGGAACACTCACCAGCAAAGATTTCTGTCTCCCCTTTCTGACTATGAAAGAATATATATACATATATATTACACACACACACACACACACACACATATATATATTTATATATTTCCCTTTTATGGGGTGGGGAATCACATCCAACAATACTTAGGGCTTACTCCTTTCTCTGCATTCAGGAATTACTTCAGATGGTGCTCGGGGGCCATAAGGGATGCCAAGGATTGAACCTGGGTCAGTCATGTGCAAGGCAAATGCCCACTGAACTACCCACTGTACTATCACTCCGGCCTAATGAAAAAATATTTAACCTCTTCACTGAGCCAGATTAGACGTTATGGTCTCAGAATGGAAAGGAACCTTTGCATGTGCTTCAATCATTAAAGTTGATGTCCTCTACCATTGAGATGAAGAATCTGCCCCAGGAATTACTGTACCTCCAACTTGGGTCATAGATTAAACTGAACCGGGGAACAAAACTGAACGGACTCAAATCACAAACCAGGTTGTTTCTGCTGACCAGTCCGGAATGCAAAATTTCCTCCTTTTCCTTTTGTTGTTGCTATTGTTGTGACTGCTTCTGGTTTCCATATACATGGCAGGGTGCTCTTTGTGGGGGTGGGGTGGGGAGGCAGTGGGGGTGGAGTTGCGCTCATTTAGCTGTGGTGTTCACAAACATCTGGGAGTAGTTACCACTGGGAACACTCCTGGCCTCAGTGCTCTCACGTCTGTATTTGTAATGCTGATCATGGATCACACACCTTTCAGGTATGGAGTTCGCAGGGGGCTGAAAATATAGTAGAGGAATAAGGTGCTTTCTTTCCATATCACAGTCTCACATCTGATCATCTGTACTGTACTGCCAGGAGTGACCTCTATGCACAGACGGAAAACTCTGAACATTGCTGCCAGAGCAATCTATCTGGTAATGGGGACCAAGTTATGCAAGAATGGCTCTATAAGACATTTGTGAGTAATCAATGTGAAGGAGTAGGTGAGGGAAGAATTTGTGGAGATCTCCAGATAACTGTTCTATCATCAAAATTAGTGGGAATGTTCCAAATGTCATGTCCATAGGAAGTTCTGGAAATGTTTTCAAATGACTAGGATCCAGAACTTTGTTGTCTTTAATAATCTATTATTCCTTTAAAGCCCAGATAATAATATAGTCCCAAAAAAGACCCTAAAGCAAATATCTTGGAAAGGGATTAATAGATTAATGCATATTAGAACTGCTTATATTATCTTAATGAAAAATACACAAACCTTAATGACACAGTCTTACCTGTGTTTTCTAATAAATATCTTTGTGGCCATTATTAAAAGAACTGAGGTCAGAGACAAGATGGCAGTAGTGCAGTAGCAAGCGCCGGGACTGGCTGAGTCATGATAGCTTTCAGTGGTCTGAATAGCTGAAATAGGGCCACCAATTTTCTGAATGAGTGAGTGAACATGGGTGCCCCATGGGTATCCTGGCTCAGAGAAAGTGCCATTAAATGAAGCCAGTCAGTCACTTACCATGAAATGCTGCTCTTGAGTGGGTCATATAAGGATGGCAGCAACACAATTTCCAGCTGACAGAGTCCCCACATCTCTCAGTGCTATGGGTAGTGACAGAGTTTTTAATGTATCTAAAAAGGGCTCCTTGGGTCCAGTTCAGCATCAATGTGGGGTGTGGGTGTCGAGGTCCCAGAGGTGCTCCAGGCTCCCCATAGTGGAGCACTGGCAATTCACTGCCAGTGGTGCCATTTCCTCCTCAGACTACCCTCAGCATCACTATCACTATCACTATCTTCCCATTCATCATTGATTTGCTCGAGTGGGCACCAGTAACATCTCACTATGATCTGTCTCATGCAAGTAGAGCCCAAGGGCACCTTCTTGCTCCAGGAACATAAAGAGCCTCAAACCATTCCATCAGGTCATGGGAATGAGGTCTATAATTGTTCCTGGTATCTGGCATATCAAATACAACATGGGTAGCTTGCCAGGCTCTGCCGTGCGGGTAGCATACTCTTGTAGTCATCTCAAAAATCCAGCATTTATTGATGAACCACGCAGCTGCTTGCAGCTGTGCGAGCCGGGCTGTGATAGGCTGGTCTGCCCTCAGCATACTATGGAAGAAAACCTCTCTGAGTGCCGACACCTGGAGACTCAGGATGGTGCATATGCTCCCTGGTTAGGTTCTGGGTGGCTCCAGCCCACCCACAGTGCCCAATTCATGAAACGCAGCAGCCTGGCTCTGACTGGCTCTGGTCCCTGTCTCTGCTGGGGCTATGGCAGCCATTGCTGCTGGGGTGCAGGCATGGCACCACTAACAACCTCGACTGGCAGGGCAAGTGCACCAGCAGCCCTCAGGCATCCTTGGACTTCCTGATACCCCAAAAACACTGCTGTGCCTCTGGCCAGACTCTAAAAAACTCAAGACCAAACTTTTGAGAAATTAAACTGCCCAAAGTTAGTTAGATATGTGGGAGCCACTCCCACAGACTGCCTCTGGTTCAGCCATACAAGCTCACTTATCGGCTATGCTTCAGAAACCCATAAGTAAATCTCAAAGGAGATCAGAAGCTGCAGTTAAGAAGCTCATTCTCTGGTGAAAATCCAGAGACTCATAAATAAATCTCAAGAGATATCAACATGAGGCAGAGAGGCTCCCAGATCATTCCCAAGGCCAAGTCATCAGGTACCCCAGATGGGGATAGATGAGTCCCCCACATCCGCCCAAATAGAGCCTGGACAGCTAAACGTCTCCATAATCCACAACTGCCACCATGTTCCCAGCCAGACCCCTCTGTTTCCTGTGAGCCTCGCTCAGATAGTAATTTGTTGAAAAACTCAAGTATGAGGGATTTATGATTAAAATCTCCAGGCTTTCATGGCATTGGGGATGGACTACCTCCACCCATCTCTCGACACTTCTGAAATTCAGTGGCAGTCATGCACACACCCCAGAAGTCATAAAATTAAAACTAACTCTAGCTGAATCACCTCTTTAAAATATTTGGACTTCCTGTGTGTGCAGCTTCAACAATACTGATAAACCAGGTGTAGAACACTAGATTGAATGGGATGTAATGTAGAAGGCATCCACTCTCGATTAATAAAATATCAACTGAAGGCTAACATCTTAGCAATTTCTTACACAAGGCCTTAATAGCTCCATGGTGTAATATACAATCTTCATCAACTTTCTTCTGAGGAAATATTTTCCAATCATTCTTGTAGCAAATTGTAAAACGCAATATAAAATAAATCATTGAAGGCCTCCTATGGGGTAGACTTAAGGGATCGATGGGAAAATTGGAGATAAGGATGGTGTGAAGGTGCAATGGTGGTGGGATTGGTGATGGTATATTGAATGTCTGTAACAAATTACCATGAACAAACTTGTAACCACAGTGTTTATATAATGTGTGTCGGGGATGCCGCTGGGGTCACCGACAGTATCAGGACAGAAGTTCTCTTGGACCTCTGAGGATGCTGGGGGAATGGATGAAAACTTACGAGTCTGGCGCAGTTCCCCAAAAAGGCTTTTAATAGTACAAAAACTCTTCCATAGCAATCCAGTATAATGAAAGAACTCTAACACTGGTCTGAACTTAGACCATACAAAAGAGCCTAAGTCTCCCACCAAAGAGAGAGAATCTCACCCAAGACGGAGTCCTACCCAAAATAAGGAGCAAAAAGGCTGAGGGGCCTCAAGTCAGTCCCTTATATACACCAAAGTAATCCAGGGAGGGTCGTGTCAGCAGAGAACCCTAAACAAATTGTAGAAGGGTGGTGTCACACCCTATTGCAGGTATAAACAAAGGTTATGGCAAGGACTAATTCCTTCTACTGAGATTATCTCTTCTGTAAAACACTGGTGGGGAGAGAGAGAGAGAGAGCTAGTATAAATACATCTTAATTTCATGAGCTTCATGTAATCTAGATGGTATCCGCAAAGGTCCTTCTTATATATTATCTGCACCAGGGTGATTCTAAGTATCTTGTTCTCTGTGTACTGAAAGGGTCACACTCACCTGCTTGAGAGCAAACTAGTATAATCCTTTCTATAGTCTTCCTATAGTCTCAACATAGCCAGGGTGGTAGTCTTCTGGTAAATTCTAACTGTCCCACACTTGGTGCAGTGGATATAAAGAGGAGCTGTGCCCAATCTAGAAAACATAGAAGTCTTAGTAGATGTATAAGTCAGAAGTTATTCAGTTAAGGTGACTTCTGTAACTGCCACACCCTCTAGCAGTGTTTACATAGAAGAGAGGTCTCATTAGAATGAACCTTGGCTTAAGTAGATTAAGCTGGGAGGGGCAAAACAGCAAAGCCCCCAAACTAGCAAAACCTGTCATCCAACAAACGTGTAATGGGAAAATAAAATATACAAAAATATAAAAAATAAAACACAACTGAGGCAAAAATTGATTTTTATATTTATAGAGCAAGATATATAAATTAAATTATAAAATGACTTGTTCATATTTGACCCATAAATTTGCACTTCAGTAGACACTGGTAGGATTAGTACTCTTTTGGGGTCACGAGGGAATGGGTTCCAAGCAGTCTCAGAATTCCCTTCCAGTGATTTTTGATCACCTGGGCCTCTGGTTCAATGCAAGGATCAGAAAATGCTGCAGTGCTCCTCAAGCCCTGTAGTGCATGGGGTTACCTGGACCATTACAAGGAATTATCCTGACAATGCTGGAGGCCTGTAGGCCACACCTAGAGATACTTGGGGAAATGTGTAGCACTGTGTACTGACATAACAATTAGCCACACAGAGGGCATATGCCTTAACCCCTGTACTATCCGGCCCTGGATTGGAATTCCATTTTTAGCAAAGTTATTTGAGTCTGTCAACAGTGGTTAAATAAATAATAATGATGATTTATTTTTTTCTTTGATATGAGCTTCCATGCTAAACAATATTCAATGCACCAATGCTAACACAATCTACAGAGTTTGTTTTATGGGACTTGACCTATGTTCAATGACTGCAAACCACTTTAACAGGTTTTACTTGTTTATCTAAAGAGGCATTTAAAAAAAGACATTTAGTTTTCATTTTCAAGCATTAAATAGGGACAATCTTGCCATAATTCTACTTTACGAAATTACGAGGAAGGAACAGTCAGCTTGATGTTCATGTGAAATGTAATTACCCACCTTTCTTCCTTTTACAACGTGTACTCCATAGACAGGATGACAGGTCAAGAAGTGCATAATATACTGCCTGTTATTAATAACAAGTGTTCACTTTTGAAATTATTTCACAATAACAATCAAAATACCCTTTATTTGTTTTTGACTCTTTTTGCAGGACACCTAAAAAGCCTAGGCCTCTGCATCTGCCCCTGGATTGCCTCCTGCAGGTCACTTCATAGATGGGGGGTAGTCTGAATGTGGCAGTCTTATCTGACCATGTATTCCGAACTGGCTGGTATAAATATTCTCTCATGCTACCACAATCATCGTGGGACTAGCTAGATCTCACCAGCATATTTGCCTGGCCACATTGGATCTCTAAGTAATTAGACCAGAGAGAAATGCTGTTTGCCTCCAATTAAGCAAGCATGGCTCCCCTGATAACTCAAAGGCATCTAAAATACAAAACTACCGTGAAGTAGACCGAGACTCTTGTGAAGGCTTGGAGAAATATTTAACTGGCATTAGTATTAGTCTTTGGTACAGAGACATGCCATCTCAGAAACCCCCTTCTCTACCCTATAAAGGCAATACCAGGCAGATCTTGGCTCAAGACATTAAGTGAGGTGCTGGGAGAAATTACCTGAGGGCATTTGACTCTTCCTGCCAGGGGAAGTTACATTTAGCTTATAGCTTCTCCCTAGCTCTGCTAGGAGGCTTTTAATTAGCTCTGGGTCCTTGTAAACAGCCAGAAGGCCTCCTGAAGTTGCTACATTTCTATAGAGCTATTTTCCTGTTTTCATCTCTAGATAGCCCAGCCCAGAATGGGCTGGGCTGGGGAGTTTGGGCAGATTTCTAGCTATAAAATAAGCTGCAAGAGGAAAGAAGCTCTCTCTTTTTCCCCCTTTTGCCATTTCGGCTTCCCTTGGTGTTTTGCTTCTCCATCCTCTCCATTCTCTGTTGGGCCTCAACACGTGGTGGCAGCCATCTTGGCTTACACCTGGCTGGGGCCTAGCTGGGAACCCAGAGTCTGGAGGTTTTCTCTGCTCTTGGATTGTATATTGGAACCTATGATAGTAAAGCCCTTTTAAAACTGCATCGGATTCCTGAGTCTTCATCCATTCCCTGCCGGCTTCTGAGGTAGAAGGGAACTCGCTTCCTGACACTGTTGGGGACCCCGGCGGTGCTCCCCGACAGACTCTGGTGAATGTTATAGTATATTATAGTACTTCAACAAGTGTTACCTGTTTAAATCATAGATGCGAACAGGAAACTAATGAATAATGTTCAATCACAAATTAGTATTGTAAATTTTAACATGATCAGAGTTTCTTCTCTGCTCAGGAAGTAGTTTCCCTTGGTAGGATCTGTGTCTCTGTGCCAGCACCATAGAAAGAAGTGGATCGCTCTCAAAATATATCACTTATCCCTTGAGTCGTCATGAAGACCTCGTATTGAATAAAATCTTTCTTAAGTTTTTCCAGCAGATATAATTTTTCTTTAAGTCAAGTATTTAGTTTATCCTTCTATATTAATGAGGAATTTTAAATAGTGAACATTATATTGGTCAGTCATTATAATTTTCAGTATGTTCACCCCTGCCAAACTCTAATTCAGCATCTTGCTTCTCCTTTACAACACTCCTGCAAAACAGTCACATTATTTTTGTTTTATAGACAAGAAGACCGAGCAAGTCTTTCTCGCTTTCTCTGTTGAGTTTGAACATCACATTCAGATGCTCAGGGGTAACTCCTGACTCTGCATTCAGGATCCTCTCCTGTTGGTGCTCAGGGAACCATATGGGATGCCAGGGATCAAACCTAGATAGTCCATGTGCAAGGTGAATGTTGTACTAACTGTACTATCTCTCCAGCCCCAATGAAAAAAACATTTATTTTGTTTGTTTTTGGGAACACACACAATGGTGCATGGGGAATCAAACTGGATGCCAGGGATCAATCAATCTAGGTTGGGAAAATTTTAAAGAAGTGTTATCTGTGGTGCAGTATCGGGGGTTTGGAGTTGACTAGTAGAAACCCACTAGGTTCTAGAAACTCAGAAAGTGAATGCAAGAACACAAGTGGGCCAGTATCGCACATAACAACCCAGAAAAAAGTCATGACTTTATCAATACCATTCCCATATATGGACTGTAATGGTCAATACAGCCCAATGTTTGGGTGGGAAATGAGGATCAATACAGACCCAATGGTTGGGTGGGAAATGGTCTACCCAAACCACAGAGCTAGGCTTCCCATGTGTAGAAAAAAATTCTACAGAAAGTACAGAAGATTTCATGAATTTTTTATTGTTAACTATCTTGTTAAATGCATTCTTTCATCATCTCTCTTTTGGAGTGTATCACAAATAAATTTTCTTTTATAGAATATGTTTTGTAGCAAAAAATATTACTTGATTAGAATGATAATAATATATAAAATACAATCTATTACATAGAAATTTCTTTTCATCTCTCATTCTACTACTCACTTGTCAAAATATGTCATTCAACTTATTCCTATGCTTTCAATTTCTGAACTTTCTCCAAATTTCCACATTAAGTATCATTTCTCTCTACTTTAATTTCTCATATAAGTTAGATAAGATTTTATGAAATTAAACACTGTTATATGGTTGTGTATTTTGGTGTTTTATTTATGTTCTATTAGACTCTAAACTCTTTGAAGATTACACATTTACTAAACTCATCACCCATAACACCTGGTAAAGTGCTTTGCACAGTAAAATATAGTTGATTTTTGTACAAGTGCGAGAATTATGAAGTATAAATCTGAACTTCACAAAGGTGGTAAGCTAAAATGTAAGTATTTTTCCTTTCAACAAGTGGATCAACTTCAATAAGTTCAATAGTAAGTTCCCTTAATGCATATAAAATATGTTTTACAGTGGCCAGGGAGATAGAACAGAGTTAAAGTATGTGCCTTGCATGTGCCCAATCTGGACTTGGTCCCTGATACCACATGGTTTCCTGGGTACTGCTGGGTATAGCCCTGGAAGAGCTTGAACTCAGTGAGGGCAGCCCTAATGTTCCTTAGTTCTGCCGGGCTGGAGCATCTCTGCATCCTTGGACTATCATTGAACCATCAGCCTAACTGACCCAATGTCTCCAGAAGTGGGCCCTGAGTCCCTGAGCACCACCTTGGGAGACACCCCAAATACAATAACATACAATAATATAATTTATAAAATTTCAATTCACCTAGAAATAGTTCGTTTCCAAATGCTAACAGAGTTAAGAACAGTTTCTTTGCAAATACAAAGTGTATGCATTTAACTACTTTGAGTTATTTCAAGGAAATATTGCTTCACATTCACAACAACAAAAATGTTTTGCTTCTAAAGGCCTTTGTTCAGATGTTTTTCTATGTCCTGTTTATTTGTACTCCTCCTAGAAACTCTAGTCCAGCTCTTACTGGAACTAATATAGTTTATTCTAGCATGATTTAATCTGGGGAGAGAGAGCATAACCTCTGGAGACAGGCATTCCTCAGATTCAGTCTGTGTTCATCAGTCACAGCTAAGAAACTCAAGGCAAATTTTACTTCTCTGAACTTTGTGTGAATAAGCAAATGGAAAATGTATCTCATAAAAGAATAGTAAGGATAAAAACTACTTAATAACAAAGCTCAATAATTCCTGAGACATCACTGTTTGCCCTGATCATGGTAAATAAACAAAAATTTTTTTTTCAAGATGTTTGCTGGGTGTGAAAGTCACACCAATATCATCTCCTCTTTGGTATTCAAATCTTCACAATGTATCTTTTTCTTTAAGGGCCACACCCAAAGGAAATTGGAGGCCTTGGGTCAGTCTGGCTATGCATTGTTGCTTGACATAGAGGCTACTTGGGGACCACAAAGGCCACCGCTAGGGTGCTGGCATGTAAAGAGGCATTGGGGATCAAACTCAAGCCTTGCACACACTTGACACATGTTCTCCTCCTTGAGTATAATAAGTATTCCCAGTCAGTGTGTCTTTTCTGCTTTAAGGAAATTCAAAAGAGCAGGCAGTTGTGTCTAAATGAACTGCTGCAAATGTACTAAAAAAGCAGTGCACAGCCAGGACAGACAGAGATCTCTGAAAGGTTCTGAACTGAGGTCTCTGAGAGTTTATTCAGGATTCCGCATAAAATGTCTCTGTTAGTTACTTAAGCATTGCATTTCTTAGATCTGGGATCACATACTATTTTAACTTTTCAAAGCCAATAATTTGAAGGCATTCATCTTAAACTAGTTTTATTGGGTTGGAAATGTTTCATTGTATCTTGGCTGACATTTTCATAGTAATGTTATTAATGCTACTTAAATATGAGTTATGTTGAACTATAGAGTACACCTTTGTTTTGAGAAAAAAATTTACGATTTTGAATACATAAGGCAAGTTTCATGAGTACAGATATTAGTAGCATATTTATTTCTAATTTTCCAGGCATACTTATTATTTCTATTAAGCATAAGTAGTGTGGTTTGGAAAGGAACCTGGGTTTATATTTAATTTTTCAAGATTGTTTTGAATTCTTTCAACAATCCATCAAAGAAAGTGTAGTTTCAGAGTCTCTGTGACTTTATTATAGTCCTTAGACCATGGTCTGATGATTTACCTTATCTAGTTTGTAGATTTAACTCCTAGTAATGGTTATGCGACCTCTGGCATTAAATAGGTCTCTGAAACCAAATTAATACAGACATTGAAAAGTCAGACAACAATTATGTTCATTCATCAACATTCTCATATACAAAAAGTACATATTAGGGGCCAGCAAGATCATACAGAGGGTAAGACAAATGCTTTGCATGCCGCTGCCTTCTGTCTGATTCCCAGGACAGCGAGGCTTCATGGAAGCATCCCAAACCCCAAGCACAAAACAAGCCCCTGAGACCTACAAGTATGAATTAAAATTACAAAAAATACAAAACAATGTGATTTATTTAATCGTTGAGCATCATAAATGAATGAACTGCAAACTTTTACTGGGAAAATAAAAAATATTTGGGGGGTCACTTGATCACTTGAATCCCGTTATTCATCGATTTGCTCCAGCAGGCGCCAGTAACATTTCCATTGGGCGCTATCACGTGCCAATGTAGCCCAGTGACATCTGGTTGATTCAGAAACATGAAGACCTCAAACCGTTCCTTCAGAGTCTTGACAAGGAAGTCTGACCATCTTGTAGGTGGGCGGCCACATGATCTTTTGACATCCCGTGGGATCCAGTCGGTAATGGCTCTTCACTCCCATTCCTTCCCATTCTAATTGTCACATGATGTTCTCGAGGGTGGCGCTGAAGAGTTTTGGTGAAATGGTATCACCCTGTCGAATCCCTCTTTTGACATCAATGATCACTTCTTTGTAGAATGGTGAGATCCTGGTGGTGAATCCGTAATACAGCTCACGAAGGATCTTGATGTAATGGGTTTGAACACCCTGTTTGGCTAGGGCTTCCGTGACTGCTTCAGTCTCCACAGAATCAAAGACTTTCTTTAAATCAATGAACGTGAGACAGAGCGGCATCTTGTACTCCCTACAAACCTCAATGAGCTTGGTTACTGTGTGGATATGGTTGATTGTGCTGAATCCTTTCCAGAAGCCAGCTTGCTCGCATGGTTGTCCTTCATCTAGTGTTCTGCCAATCCTATTCAGGATGACTCGAGTGAACAGCTTGTAGATGACGGACAACAGGCAGATGGGACGATAGCTGCCAATGTCGTGAATGTCTCCTTTCTTGAACAGTAGAACTGTCCTGCTGGTTTTCCATTGGGAGGGCACCTTGCATTAGGACAGGTAGCGTGTGAAGAGCTGAGCTAGTGTATTGATGAGTACCGATGGCAGATTCTTCAGGTGTTCGGGTCTGACTTTGTCTGGGCCTGGTGCTGTTCCCTTCTTTACCGCAGAAATGGCATGTCAGATTTCAGAAGGGAGAATGTTGGGAATGACATATCCATCCTGTGGAATTCGGTATGTGGGCAGGTGGACATGGTTATCAAAGAGATCTGAGTAGAAGTCATGGATAATCTTCTCCATTGCCTTTCTGGAATATGTGAAAGATCCATCAGACTAAAATGACTCTGTACTTTCAATGCATGTACACTGGCATCAGAAGCATATATAGAGGATCTGATGGTGCAAGCACAAAAGATCAAGTACGACATCATTGGTCTGACTGAGACAAGGAGGCATCATTCACATCACTCTGTATTTGACACCAGAGAAGAACTGTTCCTTGGAACATGCGACGAAAGAGGCGTCAGTGGCATTGGTGTCCTTGTCAACCGAACATGGCCATCAACATTGATTCATTTGAATGCCTAACAAACCGGATAGGACTATTACACTTGAAGAGATGTGGCCCACTGCCAGCAATTTCTATCTTCATTGTCTACGCATCAACATCCACATACAAGGAAGTTGAAATTGAGAAATTCTACATGGAATTGGAAGAGTTCTATAAAAAGAGATCACACCTTCTACAAGATCATAGTTGGTGATTTTAATGCCAAGATAGACCGAGAAGATCGACCAAAGAACTCCACATCAGGACCCATGGCCTTGAATGGAACAAATAGGGTGAGAGATTCTCTGAGTTCATCATGTCCACCAAGACCATTCATGGGAACTCACAGTTCCAGAAGGCTGAAGCGAAACGTTGGACATGGGAATCTCATGGTGGACAGTTCCACAATGAAATTGACCACATCATCTTCAATCGACGGTTTTGTCTGACTGATGTTGCTCTTGTCCCCCAAATTCCAAACAGGATCGGACCACCGTCTCCTTCGTGCAAAATTCTACTTCACGCAATGGGGGAGAAAAGGCTGAAAGTTTAAGAAGAGAACTCCCAGAACGACCACCAACTGGGAACTCTTTGGCACCATTGCAGCAATATGGGAAGATACCATCATTGGCGACATTGATGAAGAATACAACTGACTGGTTCAGCATCTCCATGATTGTGCGAAGAATGCTGAGAGAGAGAAAGACACAAAAGGACGCCTGTCTTCAGAAACTCTTGAGCTCATTTGCCAATGTGGCAAGGCGCGAGCGTCAGGCCGACCAAACGCTAATGTCCAAGCTCCGCAAAGCAGTGCAGAGAAGCTATAAAGGAAGACCTCAAAGACAGAAGAGCAGAAATACTAGAAGATACAGCAGAAGCCGGAAAAGCATTTGCACCGCCCGCCTGTCCTTCGCCAACTATAAGACTAAGATGACTGCCCTCTGACGCCCTGATTTGGGGGTGGAAATACTAAGTAAAAAAAAAATCAAAAGCAAATTTCTTTGCCCTCAAATTCTATTTTTTTTCTTCTTTTTTTAAGTCTTTAAATGATACTCAGGGCTCTTTGGATATGCCTTCAAAATCTCTTTAAAAATAGAAAGAGAGGGGCCGAGCGATAGTCCAGCGGGTAGGGCTTTTGCCTTGCAGCGGCCGGCCTCCCCTATGGTCCCCTGAGTACCACCAGGAGTAATTTCTGAGTGCAGAGCCAGGAGTAACCCCTGTGCATTGCCAGGTGTGAGCCAAAAAGGAAAAAAAGAGAGAGAAAGGGAAAGAAAGAACCTGCCATGGAGGTGGACTGGGGGTGTGGGGAGGGAACTGGGGACGTTGGTGGTGGGAGATGGGCACTGATGGAGGGATGGGTGCTGGAACACTGTATGACCAAAACCCAAATATGAACATCTTTGTAATTGTATATCTCATGGTGGTATAATAAAATACTTTAAAAAAAATCCTTTCTGGAGGATGAAGCCCAGGGAACCTCAACGTGTTATTCCTTTTTCTTTTTCCTTTTCTTTTTTTTTTTTTTTTGCTTTTTGGTCTCACCCAGCAATGCTCAAGGGTTACTCCTGGCTCTGTGCTCAGGGAATTACTCCTGGCAGTGTGTGGGGAGACCATCTGGGATGCCAGGGGATTGAACCCGGGTTGGCCACATCCAAGGCAAACGCCCTTCTCCTGTGTTATTGCTCCAGCCCCTCAAAGTGTTATACTAGTCATCAGTCCCACCATCATTTGGGAATCTCTAAAAATGTAAAGTCTTGGTCTCTCTCTAGAACTTCAGAACTAGAAACTTTAGGGTGTGGCAGCAATCCAGAGGGTTTTAATATATTCTCCAAACACTGACACTTTATTCTAAAGACTGGTACCTCTGGTCTTTAGTACTTAATGTCAAACATTTCTGGGCAGCTGAATTTCCTGGAAAGCTTCCTGAACAAGGGTCTGGCCCCGGATTCAAAGGCAGTAAGCTGGGGTGTGGAGGGATCTACATATTATTTATTTGTTAATGAAGTAAGTTATTCTGGTGTAGTTGGCCTCTGGATCACATTTGAGAAATTCTGGCTTGAAATGGATAAAATTAATATTTTTAATACACAATTTCCCTCCATAACCAAGCAAAATCCTCTGAACTCTGTCTTAGAAATACAGAGACATTTAGTCTGAAGAATATGTGCAAATGAAAATATCTCCTCATTGTAGATTTCCTTCATCCCACTGTAAAGACTCAAAACCTCTGTGGGGTAAGGCTGTGAGGTTTTGCCTACTTCTTCCACAAGTGCGCCCTTGTTTCACTCCAGAAGTCTATGCTCCAGGGGAAGTGACTAACCTGTACAACCACATATGGTAAAGGAATTAGGCTCTTGAGCAGCACAATCAGATGCACTCATATGCAGATTACTTTCTATGGGAAAGTATTGAAAGAATGAAAGCCTCTATGGGAGGCTCTACCTTTACAGATTCAAGCAATCTTTGATGCCAGTGGATTGAGTTCCGTCATGTGGAACTTGCACATATGAAGAGTGAATGATAAATTCTGCTCCGATTTTCTGCATGCTTCTGGATCTCTAACACCCATGATGTTCAAGGGTCAACTTCATTAAGTACATACATTCTTAGCCAAGATACAACACAAAGGAGCATCAAATATTCCGTCTGAGAGTATAGCTGGAGAGTTCCCAAGAGTGTAGCTCTTTGGGGAAAGAGGAATTCAATCTTTGGTTATCCTGCAATATTCGAAGCAATGGTGATATTTAAAGAAAATTTTGTGAATTATTTCATCTCTGAGCATGACTGAAACATTCCTGAAATTAGGGAAATTGCTTCTATGTTTTGTCTAATGACTCTCCTTTTGCCCTAAGATCTTTCCAATTTGTGTGGTAGGAGCAATATAGTAATTTTTTGGATACCAAATAAAAAAGGGTAGATTATATGCTGTCCTCAATCTATGTTGTTCAGATTTATGTTATAAAATCAATTATGTAGTTATGATTCAGTTGAGAGATTTATATTTATTGGTTTATAACTATATTATCTTAATTGTGTTTATTTTCCACTTTTAATATTTTAATTGAAAAAAATTAATAGTAAGAGTAATAATGCTTACTAAAGAATTCAAACAATAGAGATATAGAAAAACATAAATACTGCAGATCCTAAAAGTATGTGTATATAAATTTCAAATAGTTCTTTTCTCCTCCTTCCCTTACTCCACTTTCTTCCTCCCTCCCTGCTTTCCTTCGTCTCTCCCTCCTGCCTTCCTCTCTACGTTCCTTCCTTCCTACCTCTCTTCCTTCCTTCTCTCATTTCTTCCTTCCTTCCTCCCTCCAGACACAGTTGTGCCCAGGGGCTCTCCCTGGTTTTGTGTTCCCTGGTGGTACTTGGGACACAATATATAGTGTCAGAGATCAAAGCTTAGTCAGATGCCAGGCAAGTGCCTTAACCTCTGTGCTATCTTTCTGATGCCAAATAGCTTTTATCTTATTCCAAATATATTATATAAACATTGTAGACCATTTAGAATGGGTAAACAAACAAAAGAAGCAAATCACACAAGGTCTCCTCTTTTTGATGTAGCTAACTACTATCAATGTTCTGGCATAGAAAATTCAAAATTTCCTGAAATGTGTATTTATGTAAAATCATACTTTTGCTCACTGTTATCTTCTGATGTTGTGCATTCTTTATATACTTAAAATGGAAAATCTTGTATTCCCTAAATCATAAACTACGTGCCAGAGTTGGTGTGTTACATCTATTGTTGGCTGTTACAAGCAGTATTGCTACTTTTATTATACAGCTTTAGCATTATATTTTTATAATAATAAGGCACCATGATGAACATAGCCATTCATGGTTGAGTTTCAGGAGTACAATGTTTCAACAATAATCCCACCACTGGTGTCGATTTCCCTCAATGTCCCCAAGTTCACCTCCACCTGCAAACTTGTCTGTTTAATTTATTTTATTTTGATTTATTTCCTTCACAAGTATTGCTCTTTTATATAAATTGGAGACTTAAAGCTGCCCTATACTGAGGTTTGGTGACCTTTATCTAACAACATGAGTTTGCCTTATGTATTATGTTAGAATCTGACAATTCTAGCAACGTTTAAAACTTTTCACCATTACTCTATGTCACATGTTCTATGCTAAATGAATGACCTTTGATGTTACTACTGTAACTGTTGTCAAAAACTACACAAGTAGCACACGGAGCTTCATTGATCAGTGTGTTTATGCTGACTGCTCTCCTCCCAACTGTTCCCTTATCCTTCTCCCTCTAGTTTCCTGAAGCACAACACTTAAGTTCAATTAATAACTCCACGATGATCTGTTAGTGTTCAACTAAAAGGAGAGTAGCACGTCTCTCACTGTAAATCAAAATGTAGAAGTGATTTAGCTTAGAGAGGAAGGCATATCAAAGGTGGAGAGAGACCACAAGAGAGGCCTCTTGTGCACATAGTCAAGTTGTGGATTCAAATAACACATTTTAAAAGAAATTACGAGTGCTAATCTAGTGCTCAGAGAGATAGTACAGCAGGTAGGGCACTTGTCTTATACACAGACTATCTGGATTCAATCCTCAGTCCCCACATGGCTCCCCAGGCCCCACCAGGAGTGAGTCCTGAGCACAGAGCCCAGGAGTAAGTCCTGAGCACCGCCAGGTGTGCGCTCCCACTACCCCCTCTCCCTCTCCCCAAAGAAGAGAGTGCTACACCAGGAACATAGAAGTGATAAGAAAGACAAACAAGAACTAGAGCTGATATGGATAAGCCTAAGTGGTCTGGCTAGAACATCAAACCAGGCACAGCATTCCCTGAGCCAAAGACTAATTCAGAGCAGGCCTTGATTCTCTTCAATTCTCTGGAGGTCGAGAGTGGTGAGGATGTGGCAGAAAAAAAAGTTTGAAGCTAGACAAGTTTTGTTCATGAAGTTTAAGGAAAGAAGTCATCTCTATTACATTAAATCACAAGATAAAGCAGCAAGTGCTAATATAGATACTGCAAGTTATTCAGAAGATCTAGCTGGGATCATTGATGATGGTGGTTATAATAACCAGGAGATTTTTTTTTATGTATATAATATAGCCTGAGACTAGAAGAAGATATATTCCAGGAATTTCACAACTAGAGGCAAGTCAATGCCTGCTTACAGAGCCTCAAAGGTTAGGTTGACTCTCTTGTTGGGGCTAGTGCACCTGGACTGTGAGCTGACGCCAATGTTCATTTGCTATCCCAGATAGCCGATTAGAATTAGGGTAAATCTAATCTTCCTGTGTTACACAAATGAGAAAACAAAACCGGGTGACAACATATCTGCTCTTATTCATGGATTTATTGAATATTTTATGTCTTGAGACTAATGCTCAGTAAAAAGAGTCCCTTTAAAATATTGCTGGGGAGAGTAGCCAAGTTCAAGCCCAGGTAGGTGGCTCTCAGAGGCGGAAGTCACTGGGTGTTCCTGGAGGTGGAGCTGGGTTCCCCTTCCCCTCCCGGAGGCTTGGTGGCCCTGCCCACAAACTGCCTTAGGGCGATCAGCCGTCATGCAGAGACTCAGGCGTAAGGGGGAAAGCTGCCATCCGGCTTTCCCCTAGCTCAGCTGACCATGAAGCTCCCAGGAGGCAAGATGGGTTTCGGGAATTGACCCATCACCTCTGTAGGGCCTTGGAAGCAACTGGATGAGACTCGACCACTTCGTGGTCCAGACCCAACAGCTCATCAGAACCCACCCAAGAGGCACTAAAAAGCCAACCAGGCATTTTAGGGAGCCTGGACTGGGGCCACCTCCTCCCACCTTGGCTCTCTCCACAAAGGACTGGTGGCCTCAAGCAGAACTGCTACTGGGGCTCTCGTCTGACACCAGGTATTCAGGGACAGGGCGGAGTCTCTGCCTGCCCATCCTGTGCTAGACTGATGGGGCTTCTGGAGTGGCTTTTTGCTTCTGGAGGAGGCTTTTGCTCCTTGACTTGTTCTCCACCAGGCTCCCAGAAGTCAGAAAACCTCACGCAACACAACCACAGTCATCCTCTGGTCTGGACTCCACAGGTGGACATAGCCTGGCCCAAAGAGAGCAGCAGAGTTCAAGTCCAGCATGAGGGACTCGGCAACTATGCCAACAGGCTTTTTAATGAGCCTCGACTGGGGCCACCTCCCCCACCTTGGTTTCCTCCACAAAGACCTGGCAGCCCTGCCCAGTACTGCTGCTTGGGCTCTGGGCTGGACAGCAGGAGGTGCGGGCGGAGTCTCTGCCTGCCAGCCGGTGCTAGACTGATGGGGTGTCTTGGAGTGAGGGTAGGTTTTTGCTCCTTTGCCTTTCCTCTGCCTGGCTCCCAATAGTCAGAAAACCTTGCGCAATACAACCATAGTCATCCTTCAGTCCGGACTCCCAGCTGGATATAGCCCGATCCCCATGACGTGCGGGCTTCATCTAAAAATCCGGTATACCACAACATGTGAGAGTCATAGGCTAGGGAAGACAGAGTAGGGAACTGTTTGCTGATAATTGTTGAAAATGATACCATCCGAGAACTGTGCTTTGACTATAGTCAAAAAGATACACATGATAACCTCTAAATATGTATTACAATCCACAATCTGTAAGAAAGGGAAACAAGTTGGAGAGAGAGAGAGGGAGAGAGAGGAGAAAGAGACAAAGGAGGAGATAAAGAACCTGCCTTGGAGGCACGATGGGGATGGGGGGAGGGATGTGTGGACATTGGTGGTGGGAAATGGTCATGGGTGGAGGGATGGGTGCTGGAACTCTGTATGACTGAAACACAAACATGAACATATTGTAATTGTATATCTCACGGTGGTATAATAAAATATTTTTAAAAAATTAAATACTGCCTCAGTGAGAGAGAGAGAGAGAGAGAGAGAGAGAGAGAGAAGTGAAAATTGCCTGCCATCGATGCAGGCTGGGGAGGGGGAAATCATGGGACATTGGTGGAGGGAAATTGGCACTGTTGGACAGATGGATCCTGAAACACTGTATGACTGAAACCGAAATATGAACACTTTTGTAACTGATATCTCATGGTTGTATACTAAAAAAAAAAAAAATGCCAGGTAAATATCATTGACATCACATCTGACAATACTCCAGAGTTTCAGTGGAAGAATAGAAAAAGATTCATGTAAAAACCATTCATACCCGCTAAAGCAGCACTCCCTCTGCAGCTCGTGGATCAAGGTACAATTTGAATTTTAAGTCTCATTATTCAAGAAAGATGTTTTGTAATACTATAACAGCTATAGATAGTGATTCCTATGATGGAGCTGAACAAAATCATCTTCTGGCAAGGATTGACCAATCCAGATGCCACAAAGAAATCTTGTGATTTAGGTGTTAGAGGTAAAAATATCAACATAAGCAAGACCTTGGAAGAAGTTGTTTAACTTTCAGAATCACTTTGAGACTCAAGACTTCAATGGAAAAAATTATAGACATAGTAGAAATAGTGAGAGAACAGAAATTATAAATGGAGCCTGAAAATGAGACTGAATTGCTGTAATTTCATGATAAAATTCATTGAAGAGGCAGTGCTCCTTGTGGATGAGCAAAAAATTGTCATTCCTTGAGATAGAATATATTCCTATGAAGATTTCCATGAACACTGTTGAAATGACAGCATAAGATTTAAAATATTCCATTACAGACATGTAGTCTATAAAGCAGAAACAGGGCTTGCAGAACTGACTTCAGTTTTGAAGTTTACTATGACTAAAATTCTATTAAGCGGCATGACATAGTATGGACAATCTTTCAAGAAAAGAAAAAGATTTGTCTCAATACACAAATCTTTCAAGAAAGTTTGCTGTCTGAATGCAGCAAACTGGTTTTATTTTAAGAGATTGTCTGAGCCACCCAACCTTTAGTACCCATCATCCTTAGCAATTGGCAGTCATTAAAATCAAAGGAAGCAAAAAATATTATGATTTTCTAAAATCTCAGATGGTTAGCAATTTTTAGCAACAAAGTATTTCTATTTCTAACATTAAAATATCTTAGACACATTGCGATAGGACACTTAATAGGCTACAATATGATGTAAATATAACTTTGTTTTGAGCAAGTTTCTGAGGCACTCATTGCAATGACTGAAGATAGTGCTTCGATTCATGCTTTATAGTTGATTGCCACAGCGCCATTTTCTTTAGACTTTCTACAAACTATAGATGGCAATATTACAAGTCCAATGTACTAATTATATCATTTCTTTTTTTTAATTTTATTTTATTTTATCCTTCCCCCTCCCCCACAAATATTATTACACCATTTTAGACATACAATTGAAAGTTGCTCATGTAGAGTTTTGGTTCTACAGTGTTCCAACACCCATCCCTCCACCCAAACCCATCTCCCATCACCAATGTCCCCACCTCCCTCCCCTCCCACACCTCAACTACTTGGCGGGTTCTGTATGTCATTTCTCTCCTCTTTATCTCTCCCTCCTGCCAAATTTTCCTGCACATCGTGGAATGAAGTGCATTAAAAGACATTACTGTTTCCACTATTTTAATGGACCGCGTGGCCGCTTGCAGCCACACGACCTGGGCTTGAGCTGGTTTTGCTCTGTTAATCTGGTCGTGAGGCAGTTTCCCAGCGTCTGGACAGCGAAAATGGTGGCTAGTGTGATGGGCGAGTCTCATCCGGCTGCTTCCGGGACCCCCTCAGAGGTGATGGCCCACTCCCAAAATCCATCTGCCCTCCCGGGGGGGGCATAGTCAGCTGGGCCCAGGGCAAGTCGAGTTCCAGCCTCCCCAGCCACTTGTGAGGCTCTTCATGCTATGGTTGGTGGCCCCAGGGCAGCTCCTGGGTGGGGCCACCAGGCTCCACAAAATGGAGGGGGAATGGCCGACCCCCTGACTCCATCTGATGAATTCCCAGTGATTCCCACTTCTGGGAGCCGCCTACCTGGGCTCAAACTGGTTTTGCTCTGTTAATCTGGTCGTGAGGCAGTTCCCCAGTGTCTGGACAGCAAAAATGGTGGCTAGTGTGATGGGCGAGCCTCATCCGGCTGCTTCTGGGACCCCCACAGAGGTGATGGGCCCACTCCCAAAACCCATCTGCCCTCCCGGAAGTTAATGTACTAATTATATCATTTCAATTAAAAATAAATCATTAAAAGTTTAAAATATTTTCATGCATAGGCACATCTTGGAGTTTTATAGACTAGGTCCCAGACCATCATAACACAAATCCGAACACAGCAAAACATATGAAATTCTGTTGTTGTTGTTCATTTCCTTGTACATATGAAAGTTATGTTTACAAAGACCAGAGAGGTAGTACAGGGGTTTAGGCCTTGCATAATTACCTCAATTAGAAACCCTAATTGAGGGGCCAGAGTGATAGCCCAGCAGGTAAAGTGTTTGCCTTACACGTGGACAGACCATGTTGGCCAGGGGTTCAATCCCGGCATCCTATATGGTCCCTCTAGCACCACCAGGAGTAATTCCTGGAGTGCAGAGCCAGGAGAAACCCCTGAGCATTGCCGGGTGTGACCCAAAAAGCAAAAAAAAAAAAAAAAACCAAAAACCTCCAATTGACCATCATGCAGAGACTCAAACACATGGGGAGAGCTGCCATCCGGCTCTCCCTAGCTCAGCTGACCAGGAGGGAAGATGGGTTTTAGTCCTGCCCATCACCTCAGTAGGGCCTCAGAAGCAGCCAGAGGAAACTCCGTTCACCATAATCACGGCCATTTTCAAGGTCCGGACTCCACAGCTTATCAGATCCTCACCCAAGAGAGAAGCTGATCTCAAGCCCAGCTCACCAGAACCCCATACAACAGAGCAGCTGAGTTCAAGCCCAGGTAGACAGTTCTCGGAGGCAAAAATCACCAGGAATTCGTGGAGATGGAGCTGGGGTCCCCCTTCTCCTATTGTTCCATCCGGGAGGCCTGGTGGACCAACCCACTAACTGCCTCAGGGCTATCAACCATCATGCAGAGACTCAGACATACAGGGGACAGCTACCATCTGGCTCTCCCCCAGTTGCACATCTGCCAGTGACCACACAGTGCATCAAACTAGTGGAACCAGTCATGTTCTAGAAACTCAGAAAGTAAATTCAAGAACAGAATTTGGCCAGATCTTCCATAACCTAGAATAGAGAAGAAAATGGATTCATCAATAACATTGCCATGTATGTGTTTAAATGTCAATACAATCAGTGCCAGCTGATGGAGCAGGCATGGGCATTGGGGTGGGTGGGAAATGAGGGTCTTTGGTGGTGGCAACACACGTGGTGAGAGTGGTGTTGAAATATGAAACTTTCTATCAGCAGTATTACAAAAACTTTTTTTATTTTTTTCTTTTTTGGGTCATACCCAGCAATACTCAGGGGTTACTCCTGGCTCTGCATTCAGGAATTACTCCTGACGGTGCTCAGGGGACCATATAGGATGCCAGGGATTGAACCCGGGTTGGTAGTGTGCAAGGCAAATGCCCTACACACTGGACTATTGCTCCAGCCCCAAAACCTTTTTACTTTGTAAATCACGGTG
The DNA here is from genome assembly GCA_021461705.1 of Cryptotis parvus. NCBI lineage: Eukaryota > Metazoa > Chordata > Mammalia > Eulipotyphla > Soricidae > Cryptotis > Cryptotis parvus. The sequence continues at coordinate 35,702 of JAJIBD010002897.1, forward strand.
TTTTAATCAAAAAAGGGGGAAAAATAAAAAAGTTTCAGGAAAAAAAAAAAAGGTGGTATCACTTATGCCTTGCTAGGAGTACTCCATGGGCACAGAACTAGAGGTAAATAGTGAGTACCACTAGGTGGCCCAAGAAACAAAACAGAAAAGAACTGATTAGTGACAATGGATCCTATCAGATCCACTGTTCCTTTCTAATGAGTTTAACTTATTTTAAATTTTATTTTAGCTCAATGCTAGGGTCTGAGGTTGCAGTGGGCTCAGACCTTGAGGTGCCAGAGCTTGCAGTGATCACCCTACTTGTACTCACACCACCTGAACCATATCTGGTGATGACTGGGGAGCCATTTGGTGCCAGGCCTCTGGGTCTTGCATTATCTCTCCTACTCCACTGGCTAAAATTTAGGTTTCCTTGTTCAATCCTGCAGTGATAATCATAGAAAGCTTACCTGTACACATACATGCACACAAAATCATTATAATGAACTACTTGATCACTTTCGATCACTTGACATCCCATTATTTGTCAATTTGCTCGAGCAGGTGCCAGTAACGTTTCCAGTTGTCCCTGTCACATGCCAGTGTAGCCCATGGCATCTGCTTGCTCCAGGAATACGAAGAGCCTCCAACCATTTGTTCAGGGTCTTGATGAAGAAGTCTGACCATCTTGTAGGTGGTGGCCACTTGATCTTTTGACGTCCCCTGGGATGCAGACAGTAATAGCTCTAGTATACTGGTTGTCTCCAAGTTGTATTACATGTTCAGTCCACCTGATTTTCGATGCCTTGGCAAACGAGAAAGCATCCCTGACTCTCGATCATTGACAGAAGTCAGAACTCCAGATTCCTTCTCTCACTTGAGTGAGGGTGTGATATTCACTCTCAATGGAACAAACATCTCTGAATGCAGCAGTTATGTGTACCTAGGTTGAGAACGCAACATGATGAATGACCTGGCACCTGAGCTGCACAGCAGGAGGAAGTGAGCAGCATGGAATGCCTTCAAGAGCACCAAAGAAATAGCTAAAAAGGACAAAGAACCTCAGGCTCTAGGCACATCTCTTTGACTCCACCATTCTCCCTGCATTAACACGCGCCTCAGAGACCTGGGCCCTACGAAAGCAGGATGAGAATGCTATTCGGGTCTCCCAAAGAGGCATCGAAAGAGCTATGCTTGGAATATCATGCCTCACTCAAGTGATGATATAATGAACTAACCTGAAGAAAAGGAGAAGCATAATAATTTGTATCAAAATCCTTATTTCAGTAAATTAAGTGCTTGAGCAGGAGGATATAATAGCTACTTACTGAGAATGTGAATTTGCAAGAGCAAAGTCAGAAGAGCTTGACAGTGATTCAATATTTCCTAGCAGCATGATGAACGGTCATGCTGACTTTCCAAATGGTGAAGTTATTTTTGTTTTGTTTTGTTTTTTGGTAAACTTCTTAGAAAAATAAAGCATGGTATGACCCAGTGTATACAGCAGCTGTGTTTCTAGTTTTTTTAAAGGCCTATATTAAAGAAGTGCAAAAATTTGCGTTTGCTTGTAAAGTTGGATTTAGGTCTGAGTCAGATCACTATAAATTATGAATAATATATAGGTCTTGTGTAGTAGGTTTATCACTGACTAATTTTCTGATTGACATTTAAAGTTACTTGCTAATTATGGGACCATACCCATATTGATCCTTGTCAAACACCAGTGGAGCAACAATACCCTATTATTGAAATAACAAAAAAATACTAAAAATATTCTAAAATACTTCTAAGAAATAGTACCATTTGTGAGAAGCATTAGTGAAAAAATTATAGAAAGGGCTAATATAGATTGTCATGTACTGACTGCCCAAGCAATAGCTATAATCTTTTCTAGATACATCAAAGATCATTTTAGGGACTTAACAATTATTTAGTATTCAAGGTGTCTCTCCTTAAATACACAAACTGCAATCTAGAATTAGATATAAACATCCTTTCTTTCCCCCTATAAAACCCATTGTAACTCAGTGTATATGTTGGTGTGTGTGTGTGTGTGTCTGTGTGTTGTGTATAAGAGGGAAGTGATATATATAATGCTATACAATGAGATCTATCATACAAGAAAATCAATCACACAGTACCCTCCAAGTATCAAGATCGAATCATTGCATTAATAACCTTTGTTTTCTTTAAATCAAGTATTTGAGGGCTCCACAATTGTGCTTGGAGGTGCGGAAGGACACCTACAGGAGGTGTGGGTCTAGTGGGTTTAGTGATCAGAGATGCTGTGACCAGAGCCACACTTAGTAGTATTCTGGGACTAGGCGGTGTCAGGAATCAAAGTCAGGGTTTTATGCATGCCAGGCATGTGCTTTAGTTATGAAACTATTTTCTTAGCCCCTATACACCTAGTTTTGTTATCTGACATTTAAGTTAACTTACTGAGGTAACTTACTATGTTTCCATCTATACAGTGATGAAATTATCTTATATCTTCTTTTAGCAAAAATTTGTGCTAGTTTAGGGGCTGGAGCAATAGTAGAGAAGGTAGGGCCTTTGTCTTGCACACAGCCTAACTTGGTTTGATCCCCAGCATCCATAAGGTTCCCTGAGCACCACTATGAGTAATTCCTGAGTGCAGAGCCAGGAGTAACTCCTCAGCATTGCTGGGTGTGACTCAAAAAGCAAAAATAAAAAGTGTTACTTTAAAGAAATATGCTAAGTAGCCAAAAAATATTCCTGTATGTAATACTTATACATATTGCAATATTCCAAAGATGCCAAATTAATATTAAAACTTAGGAAAACCTTATTTTTAACATCATGTTCAGTAGCTAAGCATAACCTATTTGATCACTTTTCTAATGTTGAGCTTTTTAGTTTCTTTTCTACTATAAACAAGATTTTTAAGACTCTTGTGGCTAAACATTTTATTACATGATGATTCTACTAGAAGAATCCACAGAAGTAGAATTATCTGGTAGTAAGACAATATATTATTTAAAGTTTGAAGTTGGTGTTCATTAATTATTTTCTCTAAATTTTTATGAAGACATTTGGAGATTAGAAAAGCAGTATTTATGACCCATAGAAAATTTTTTTCCTGCATTATTCAAGGGCTATTTAATAAATTTCTTTCAAGTGTGCTCTGGGAAGCAAATGGCATCTTCTCCCACCCCAGGGCAGCCATGTGATAGGGATAAGGCTGGTTTGAAATATCTGGGTAGTAGCTAATATTACCCTTTCCACTCAATGAGCTTTGTGAGCTCGTGGAAATCACAACCTCTCTAAGCTATAATATTCTCACCCATAAAATTGTACAAAAACATTGTTTACTTCACTGAGAAGTTATGGGAATGATACATGTAAAAATGGTTTTGAATGCTAAATCTACATGATATAAAATGTTAGCTGTTGGTTTTATAAAAGCGCAGAGTATGTTGCCTCTTACGAGATTTTGGAAACACAATTCACTGACTTCACATATATGTCATCTCTTGCAGTGTGACTAATTTTTCAATACCATGTGGAAATAGTGTCTAGAGAAAGTGAAAGTTATGAAAGGAAAAAAACTAAATTCCAGGGAGATTTTATTTCTTTGCTAATTGTTCCTTCCAACAAACACTATAATATATTGTTTCAGTTAACATTAATAATTTTTGGATTTTTCAGCTTTGGCGCTTATTGTCATATAACATTAAAACATTGACCACTTAGAATTCATATCACTTGGCAGTCTAGTTTTGGTCCGGTGGCTCAAATTTCTGATTGTTGACACTTATAATGAGGGATCTTTCCAAAGACTGTTCCTTTCCCATAACCCAAATAAAAAGAAGGCTCTCTTATCATGAATGAGTTCAGGTTAAAAGTTATTTGGTGAGCTGCTAACAAGAAAACGGCAATGTTGACAAAATCCAGAGAACAGAGCCTGAGAGAGTTCTAGGTAGTCAGAAGGGCGGACAAATACTAAAGACACCCAGTTCTTGATTTCAATAATCACTTAACCCATGAGCCTTGATGTTTTGGTCTATAAAAGAAGAATGTTACATCAGTAAGAGAAAAAATAAAAACCATATGAACCTATTGATCACTGTCTGTATCACTGTCTTCCCATTCATCATCGATTTGCTCAAGCGGGCCCAGTAACATATCCATATGTCCTGTCTCATGCTAGTAGAGTCCAAGGGCATCTGCTTGCTCCAGGAACATAAAGAGCCTCAATCCATTCTGGAATGAGGTCTATAATTGTTACTGGTATTTGGCATATAAAATACAACACGGGTAGCTTGCCAGGCTCTGCCATGCAGGTAGCATACTCTTGTAGTCATCTCTAAGTCCAGCATTTATTGATGAACCGCGCCGCCACTGTGGCCGGGCGAGCCGGGCTGTGATAGCTGGTCTGCTGGGTGGAGTTCTGGCGAGAGAGAAGTCCGGATGTGGAAGATGGAGGCCCTCATGGAGTGGGGGTCGTCTGGCTTGTTGCAAGGCTCTGCTGTGGTGGCGGGCCAGGGCTAGAACCCGCCATCCCTCCTGGGAGCCTCGTTAGCGGCTGGGCACAGAGAGAGCCAGTAGCAGCTCTGCCCCATGTCTGTGAGTCTCTGAACCTATTGATAGACGCAGAAAAAAGCATTTGACAAGATCCAACACCCATTCATGACAAAAACTCTCCATAAAATGGGACTCGAAGGACCCTGCCTCAATGTAGTAAAAACCACCTACCAAAAGTCCACAGCAAGTATCATTTGCAATGGAGAAAAACTGGAAGCATTTCCCCTAAGACTGGGGACAAGACAAGGTTTCCACTCTCACCACATCTATTCAATATAGTGCTGAAAGTACTTGCCATAGCAATCAGAAATGAAAAAGGACATTAAGGGCATCCAGATAGGCAAGGAAGAAGTCAAGCTATCACTATTTGCAAATGACATGATATTATACCTAGAAAACCCTAAACTTTCCACCAAAAAGCTCCTAGAAACAATAGATACCTATAGTAGAGTAGCAGGGTACAAAATCTTTACTCAAAAGTCAATGGCTTTTATTTTTCTTTTGTTGATATGATGTATTATGTTGATTGACTTGCGGATGTTGAACCATCCTTGCATTCCCGGGATGAATTCCACTTGGTCTGGTGTATAATCTTTTTGATGACTCTTTGGATTCTATTTGCTAGTATTTTGTTGAAGATCTTAGCATCTGTATTCATCAGGGAGATTGGTCTGTAGTTTTCCTTTTTTGTGACATCTCTGTCTGCTTTGGGTATCAGGATGATGTGTGCCTCGTAAAAGCTATTTGGGAGTGTTTCTGTTTCTTCAATTTGCCGGAAGAGCTTAAAAAAGAATTGGGAGTAGGTCCTCTTTAAAGGTTGTGTAGAATTCACTGGTGAATCCATCTGGACCTGGGCTTTTGTGTTTGGGGAGACTTCTGATTACCGATTCTATCTCCTCGATGGAGATAGGTTTGTTGAGGTATTCCAAATCTTCTTGTTGCAGACTTGGGAGGCTGCAGGAATTCAGGAATTTGTCCATTTCTTCTAGGTTCTCTTGTTTCGTGGCATACAGGCTCTCATAGTAATCTCTGATGATCTTTTGAATTTCTGTGGTTTCTGTTGTGATGTCCCCGTTTTCATTTCTGATTCTATTTATTTGGGTTCTCTCTTTTCCTTTTCTTACAAGTCTTGCAAGTGGTTTGTCAATCTTGTTTATTTTTTCAAAGAACCAGCTTTTCGTTTCGTTGATCTTATGGATTGTTTTTTGACATTCCATCTCACTGATTTCTACTCTAACTTTTATTATTTCTTTCTTTCTGCTTGGGTTGGGCTCCTTTTGTTGATCACTCTCTAAGATCTTAAGTTCTGAAGTCAGACTGTTTATGATGGCCTTTTCTTCTTTTCTGATGAATACTTGAAGAGCTATGAACTTGCCTCTTAACACTGCTTTTGCTGTATCCCACAAGTTCTGGTAATTCGTGTCTTCAGTCTCATTTGTTTCCAGGAATCTTTGGATTTCCTCTTTGATTTCTTTTATGACTTGCTGGTTGTTCAGCAGTGAGCTGTTTAGTTTCCAGGTACTTGGTATTGGTCTCCGTTTTTGTGTACAATTAACTTCCATTTTCAGTGTGGTATTGGTATACAGACCCGTAGACCTATGGAATAGAACTGAATATCCTGAAACACACTCTCAAATATACAACCACTTAATCTTCGATAATGGAGCAAAAAATATTAAGTGGAGCAAAGAAAGCCTCTTCAACAAATGGTGCTGGGAAAACTGGGCAGCTACATGTAAAAAATGAACTTAGACCTCCTTTCAATGCCATGCACAAAAGTCAGATCAAAATGGATTATAGATCTCAACATCAGACATGAATCTATAAGGCACATCAAAGAAAATGTAGGAGAAACGCTCTACGACATCGAAACTAAAAGTATCTTTAAAGACGACACACTACTGACCAAGCAAATGAAAGCAAAGATAAACAAATGGGATTATATAAAATTGAAAAGCTTCTGCACCTCAAAAGAAATGGTGACCAAGATACAAAAGACAATCCACAGAGTGGGAAAGTATATTCACCCAATACCCATCTGACAAGGGGTTAATATCCAGGATATATCAGGCACTAGTAGCCCTTCACAAGAAAAAAAAACAGCCAACCCCATCAAAAAATGGGGAGAACAAATGAATAGAAGCTTCCAAAAAAGAAGAAATTCGAATGGCCAAAAGGCACTTGAAAATGTGCTCTTCATCTTTAATCATCAGGGAGATGCAAATCAAAACAACAATGAGGTACCATCTCACACCACAGAGACTGGCACACATCCAAAACAGCAAGAACAACCGGTGCTGGCGTGGATGTGCAGGAAAAGGAACTCTCATCCACTGTTGGTGGGAGTGCCGACTGGTCCAGCCCTTTTGGAAAACAATATGGGCATTCCTCCGAAAACTAGATATTGAGCTCCCATTTGATCCAGCAATAGCACTCCTGGGAATATACCCGAGAGACCGAAAAACACATAGCAGAAACACTATCTGTACTTCTTTATTCATCTCTGTGCTGTTCACTATAGCTAGAATCTGGAAACAACCTAAATGCCCGAGAACAGAGGACTGGCTAAAGAAACTGTGGTTCATCTACACTATGGAATACTATGCAGCTGTCAGAAAAGATGAAATTATGAAATTTACCTGCAAATGGATGGACATGGAGACTATCATGCTGAGTGAAATTAGTCAGAAGGAAAAGGACAGATATAGAATGACTGCATTCATTAATAGGATATAAATAGATACCAGTGTTTTACTAAATGTGTGAAATGGGAATGGCAGATTAAAACTCACCATTGAATATACACAAAGAGACTTAAGTGATAAACTCTAAATATCTGCAAGGCTAGCCACAATGTGTAAAAGCAAGAGGAGAGAGATGCAGAGACAGAGAGAGACAGAGAGAGAAAGAGAGGAAACAGGGCTACCTGCTGTTGAGGCAGCCTGGGGGTGGGTGGGAGTGGGTGGGGTACATTGGTGGTGGAAATGGGGCACTGGTGGAGGGGATGGGTGCTGGAATACTGTATTACCAAGAACCAATTGTGAACACCTTTGTAATTGTATGTCTCACGGTGGTATAATAAAAAAATTTTTTTAAAAAGTCAATGACTTTACTGTATATACAAATAACAAAAGAGAAGAAAGAGATATTAAGAAAACAATCCCATTCACGATTGTGCCACAGAAAATCAAATACCTAGGAATTCGTTTAACTAAGAATGTAAAGGACCTGTACAAAGAAGACTACAATATGCTGCTTCAAGAAATAAAAGATGACACGAGGAAATGGAAACACATTCCCTGCTCATGGATTGGAGAATTGTTAAAATGGTAATGCTTCTTAGAACTTTATACAGATTCAATGCGGTCCCTATAAGGATGCCCATGACATTCTTCAGAGAAGTTGACCAAACACTCCTGAAATTTGTATGGAATAATAAACCCCCACGGATAGCTAAAGCAATCCTTGAGAAAAAGAAGATGGGAGGCATGACTTTTCACAACTTCAAAACTTACTACAAAGTGGTAGTAATTAAAACAGCATGGTATTGTAGTAAAAACAGACCTGTAGACCTATGGAATAGAGTCGAGTACTATGACACCCATCGTCAAATACATTATGATTTAATCTTTGATAAAGGAGCAAAAAGTATGAAGTAGAGCAAGGAAAGCCTCTTCAACAAGTGGTGCTGGGAAAACTGGACAGCTACATGTAAAGAAATGAATTTGGACCTCTGTCTAACACCATGCACAAAAGTCAAATCAAAATGGATTAAAGATCTCAATATCAGACATGAATCCATAAAGTACATTGAAGAAAACATAGAAAAATCCTCTACAACATTGAAGCTAAAGACATCCTCAAAGATGAAACACCACCAACAAAGCAATTGGAAGCAAAGATAAAGATATGGAACTACATGAAAATAAAAACCTTCTTTGCCTCAAAAGAAACAGTGACCAAGATAAAAAGACAGTCCACAGAGTGGGAAAGAATATCCACCCAGTACTCATCTGATAAGGGGTTAATATCCATGATATACCAGGCACTGGTAGTACTTTACAAGAAGAAAACAACCAACCCCATCAAAAACTGGGGAGAAGTAATGAACAGAAAGTTAGACAAGGAAAAAATTCGATTGGTCAAAAGGCATATGAAAAAAATGCTCATAATCACTAATCATCATGGAGATGCAAATCAGAACAACAATGAGATATCATCTCACACCACAGAGACTGGCACACATCCAAATGAGCAAGAACAACCAGTGCTGGCATGGATGTGGGGAGAAAGGGACTCTGATCCATTGTTGGTGGGAATGTTGACTTGTACAGCCTTTTTGGAAAACAATATGGACATTACTCCAAAAACTAGAAATTGAGCTTCCATTTGACCCAGCCATACCACTCCTGGGAATATACCCTAGGAGGCCAAAATCAACAGCAGAAACATTATCTGAACTTCTATGTTCATAGCAGCACTATTCACAATAGCCAGAATCTGGAAACAACCAAAGTGCCCGAGAACAGACTACTGTATAAAGAAACTATGCTACATCTACACAGTGGAATACTATGCAGCTGTTAGGAAAATGAAGTTACGAAATTTGCCTATAAATGGATGGACATAGAGAGGATCATGCTGAGTGAAATTAGCCAGAAGATAAAGGACAGATATAGAATGCCTGCATTCTATATGCATATACAAATATGTATATATTTGTATATTTTCCACATTTTATACATATTATATGTTATATATTTATATTTTATTTATATATAAAATATAAATATATAAATATATATACAAATACATATTATATATATGATACCAATATCCAAGGTCAGACAAAATATGGATTAGGAGGTCTTGTCAATAGGTGGAATCAACCTCAAGTGTGTGGGAGTCAGAGGTTAGGTAAGACAGAGAAGGGAACAGTGTGCTAATATCGTTGGAAATGATACCAACATAGAACTGAGCATTGAATATAGGCAAATGATACACATGATAGCCTCTAAATGTATGTATTTCAAGCCACAATGTGTAAGAGAGAGAGAGAGAGAGAGAGAGAGAGAGAGAGAGAGAGAGAGAGAGAGAGAGAAGAGATACATAACCTGCCATAGAGGCAGCTGGGGGGAGCGGGGAGGGAATTGGGGACATTGGTGGTGGGACATGGGCACTGTTGGAGAGATGGGTAATGGAACACTGTATGATTGAAACCCAAGCATGAATATCTTCGTAATTGTATAGCTCACTGTGGTGTAATAAAATATTTATAAAAATAAATAACGGTGTTAAAATGTGAAGCTAAGCCTTAGAATCATCTCTGTACAGTGAGGTTTCAAATGCTGCAGGTCAGTTTATGTCCTGCAAGGGTTTTCTCTTTGTAATCAACATGATTTCGAGGGACAGAGTCAATAGAAACAGGGGCCACAAGCTTTCTTTGACTATGGCCAGTAGAGGAAGTGCTATGCTAAAGGGTCTCAGAGTGGGCTTTTTGGGACCAGCAGAATTCTGCTTTATGACATCACAGTGTGCAGCCCTGGCCCAACCTTCGCTGCCTAGGAGAAGGGAACAGGAGATTCAGCTATTGATATAATAGAGGTGGGAAGCTGCCCGACAGAGCAGAGCCATGCTTCCAGTTCAGGTAAGTGACATTTGCTTGGTTCAAAACAGAAATTGCTGGTGTTGAAAGGAATAAGACAGCACCAAATGATAACCCACCTCTACTCTTAGGAATAAAAGTATAAGCACAGAGACTATGTACTAGATAGAGACTTTAGGGAAAAGCAAATATTCTGAAGGAGTGGAGAAAGGTCACGGGCACTCAGTCATATCAGAAACAGAGCTAGAAAGAAAAATATAATTGCCTGAAAGAGGGTAAAAAGAGGGTTGAGCAGTGGGGCACTTGCCTGGCATGTGTGGAGCTCTGGGTTTGACCTGGCACTGCCAAAAGAAAATAATAACTTGGAAACAGGGCTAGGACATATCCCCCCAAAGCCAGTTTTACTCTCAGGAAGATGGAGCAAGAGGACATTTGGTACTGCCGAGTCCTGCCTAACCTTCCCCACCCCTGGAAAGAGGCAACGTGCACAGGGCCTTCCGGACATCCGCGTAAATGACTTTCTGAAGCAGCCCCCACTGCTTTGCTGCTTTTGTTTATTCTTTTTTCTAGAGGATTTTCTGTTAGAAGCTTTTCCCTGAAATGGAAGGCAAGAAGAATAAACAAAAAATAAGTTAATTGCAGGAAGCACAGTACTAAAAAATACTAATAAAATAGTACGAGGAGGAGAAAATATTGATTGCATTTAGCAAGGAGATGAATCTCTAAAGCCTGGCTTCGGAACTCCAAGGCTTTAAAAGGCAAAGGTCCAGCTCCAGCACACGTTGAAGGAAAGAGAAGGGTCTCAGGTTTTGAGAAGTCAAACAGCTCAGCGGGATCCTTCTAAGGCTCCTCCTCCTCAGAGGTTCAGCCCCAAACTCATCCCTGGGGATGCAGACAGGTCTATTTTTCTTTTCCTGGCCTGGGATTCTTCCTTTAATCTTGGGTCCTGTGAAGTTCCCAGTGACGGCAAATAGCTGTTCTGTTTACAAGTAGGGGAGAACACGGGGTGGGTGCCACGCCCTGAGATCTCCAACTTGGTCTCCCTCTGGGGTCTCAGCACACTAGGACCCCAGGGCTAGAAGACTGAAACTCACCAGGAAATGCTTCAGTTTGTAGCAAGCTTCCCTAGTAGCAGCTGCAATCCAGGCATCTAACAAGCGGATGATTTACCCACGCAGGACCCCTAAACAGGGGCAGAGGGACCAATCTTTATTATAGGTCACATTTTAAACCTTTTGGCTTCAATATATCATGATACGATAAATCCATACAGTAAGCCAGTACCCTCACACTATAAAAGTAGCAATGAAGTATGTAAATAAATAAGGAGGCCCAGACACAGAAAACATCCTGTACATTAGCTTTAGCTCCTATTCAATTTATGCCTAGAGATGCGACTGTGAGTTTTTCAATTAGATGATGACTTGCCTCTGAAGTTCTTGAATTTAAACTTCATTGGTTCGGTTTTTAGACTTTGTTCATTTTGTAGTCAACTGAAAGCCAAGTTAAGGTTTAACCTAAAATGCTATCTGCAAAACAGAATGTCCTAACTCTTCTTCATTTACATTTATGGACTATAATGTTCTCTGACCACTGTGTTAGTCACGAACCACAGAATTTGAATGGGCGGGGGAGGACCAAAGGATCATCCATTTCAGTGTCCTCACTTCCAGAAGACACTTGCTAGCACAGAGAGGAATCCTCTTTTCATTAGGGTTCTCAAGTGACTGCTGGGTCGGAAGCTAAAGTTTGTCTTTTTACTCTCAGCTTCTTAGGTCACCTTTGGAATGCTCCTTGGGCCCAGTTCATACTGACTGACTTTATTGGTCTGTATCCGAACTATTTTAATTTAGATTATGCTAGAGTCAGAGAGATAGTACAGCAGGTAGCATGCTTGTCTTGCTCACGGCTGACCTGGGTTTGATCCTGGGCCTCACAGACAATCCCTTGAACATAGCCTGAAGTGATCCCTGAACACTGAGGCAGGAGTAAGCCAAGAAACAAATTAAAATATCCTAAAATGATGAGACCTCATTTTATCACCTGTGATTATTGGTAAATTTAGTTCCTTGTGTAGAAGACATTATTCATCAGAGATATCTTAGCCTCTTCAGCTTCAAAACATAAGCTTTGGTTAAGATCAAGAAAAGGCACCTGAAATCTTACCCCCAAATGCTGAGAGAACAAAGAAAATAAATCCAGGGAAATTGACAGGACCTTTCTGCCTTGAATTCTGATTAGAAATTGGGAAGCAGCTATGCTCACCACTATACCACCAACACCTGATTAGAAATTGTGCATTAAAAAAAAAACAATGATATGGGTAGGGTATTTGCCTTGCATGAGACCAACCCGGGTTAGATCCCCAGCATCCCCATATGGTCTCCATTACCACTGCCAGGAGTAATTCTGAACAGAGTCAGGAGTAACCCCTGAGCATCACTGGGTGTGACCCCCAAAAAAGCAAAAATAATCCAATGATTTGCAACTAACAAGATATCTGTTTATGATTAATACTGACTTCTTATGGTCTTACCTTTCCCAGGTTAGGTAGTTGACAGATTATGTGTGCATATATGTATGTGTGAACACAGATATACCTCTGAGTATTTTGTAAATGTTACATAAGAGTAAACATAAGTGTGGGCTATTTACTATTTTAAATAGCAAGTGTGGGCTATTTACTATTTTGCCTATATCTCCTTTTTGAGACTTTCTAGACTTATTACATAATATTTATTTTGAATTATCTTCATAATTTGGAAACTTCCATAGACAGTCTAGACTTTGTTTCAGATATATATGTATATATATATATATATATATATATATATATATATATATATATATATCACTTGCTCACTTGACATCCCGTTATTCATCGATTTGCTCTAGCGGACTCAAGTAACATTTCCATTTGACCCTATCACGTGCCAGTGTAGCCCAATGGTATCTGGTTGCTTATATATATATATTTATTTCATCTAATATCTATAATTTTCAGTCCCAAGAGTCCCTAGAAGGAGATACTCAGGGATTTTTCTGATTTTGATCATTGCAAATATATTATTTGCTTAAAACAAAAATCAAATAAAAATTAAATAATTGATATAAATATTCAACCTCATTTTTATGGTCATCAGCTCTAAATATCTGATGAATACTTTCTAGGTTACTAGTGTTTCAATCCAATGAAAAAATACATATACTGAAAGTATCTTTTATATATTTCAAACTCTATGGGTTTTCCATATAGTCTTTATTAAAAGAGAATTATGAAATGATCGCCAATGAAAGAAATGCATTCCATATGGCATATAGTTTAAAGCAGGGCTGTGGTAATATCTTTCACCTTCCATATTAATTTCAAAAAGTTGTGTAATAACATTGAGTAATTTTGATCATGATGCAGCATAAAACCAAACTGCAGCAAAAGCTGATTGTAAAATATAGTGTGAGAGCAAGAGTTTAGTTTCAGAGTTTTTATTCTGGGTTTTGATTTCTCCCGTCCTTCTAGCAGACTGGAACACAGGTATACCAAGCAGACTTTTAAAATGTTTTCTCTCAGATTTCTGGAGAAGATGAAGCCTGATAAGTTCCTTTACTTTCATTAAGTAAAAGAAAACAACCTCACCAGAGATCCCAAGACTTAGGTTTTCTTTCTTGCTGCCAATACACGGGTGCTTGGGCATCAGGCCAAATCTGGATCTCTGACACAAGCAAGATTTCTCTCCTCATTCCTGCCCTACCCCCATGTCCACTTTCCTAAGAATTGTGCAATCAGGGCTTTGTAACTTGAGTCCTGTGGAGTCTAGAAAGGAATGTAACCCAGAGCCAACAAGCCTTGGTGCCACCAGGGGCTGAACAGGAGCTCTCCTGCTGTTTACCAGGTGCCTCTGGGGACCCTCACCAGGGGAAAGGTATGCCCTTGAACAAGCAGTGAAAGGAGTCCTGGACATGATTGTGAAGCCAACACTCCAGGGCTATTCCCTCTCATCAATACCAGCTCTCGGAGGCTTGCTTTCTGCCGCTCACACTAGCACCAGATCCCCCTTTGAACCATTTCCTATCCTCTCTGTATCTGCACACCTCTGGAAAGCTCCAGTCATAGGCCCCGTTATTCTTTAGCCAGTGAAGGTGACTATCATGAGCGGCTTCCGTATATAACAGTGATGACGATGGTAGAGTGCCAGATGCTAGTCAGCAGTAGGAGGCCGGGGAGGCTTTGTGATCTAGCGGTCTATTGGTGCTCCACTGACTACAGATAATTAGTTCCTCCTTTTATTCACCCATGCTTCCCCTCAGACTACTCCTTCCATCGTGACAAGTGCATGACTGGGATTCTGGCAGTGTCTGGGTTGTGCAAACCTCTTTCACTCAGGGAATTATGTCAGGAGCTGAATCATTGATATATTTTCATAAAATTGCCCAAACATCATGATGTTCACATGAAGTAAACCTCAGACTGAAGGGAAGAACAAAAAGGAAGTGAAAGACTTAACCTTTGGTCTTGTCCTTTAGTACAGGGACTATAATTAGCTGTAAACAAGTTTCATACTTTACTAATATTGTTTATAAATAAAAAGGATTCTTGGAAAACAGGGTTTTGGTTTGTTATGGTGTTTTTTTGCCAGTTGAAAGGACAACTTGAAAATCAGAACACCAATAATGTTCTCTTCCTTTCAAGCATATCTAGAATGCAAAGTTTGTTATAAGAGGTGGGAGAATAGTGTTATTCTGTTGCAATATCTTTTTTATCAGTTAGGGACTGATAGATCAGTCCCCTAATGTGCCTCTTGCAACAGGTACGTTAGGGACTGATCTATCACCTACTCTGACTAACTCATTCTCTCTTGTACCCTGTGTTTCTATGCTGTCTGATATTGTTTCTCCCTTCTTCCAATTATTTCAATGTTTCAATTAAATATAATTTTTTTAAAGAAAACTCATTATTGGGGTTCAACATCTGGCATTTGCCTTGCAAGCTGCCAATCTGTGTACGATTCCTGGCATGCCATATGATCAGTCCTCTGAACATCACCAGGAGTAATTCCTAAGTGCAGTGTCAGGAATAACCCCTGAGCCCTACTGGACGTGGTCCAAAAACCAAACAAAAAAAGAAAACTCATTATTGCCATTAAGCATGTCACTTTAATGAAATTAAACATTTGGCTTTAATTGAGCTCTTTGAGAAAGACATTCACCACTGGGGAAAGGGAGAGAGTATGGGGGTTAGGAGCTCACAAATGTTGGCATGGTGCCTGACAACACAGTAAGTCACTTAGTCTTACTGGTCAGACCCCCTGGGACCTCTAGCATTGCTAGTACCAATTCCTCTCTCCAAGAAAAATCCATACACCTAAGAAAAGCTTAGAAGCAAAGTCTGTGTGGAAATGTTCCCATTGAGACTTCAAACTGCAGGAGGACTCCATACAGAGGCACCTCCAATGTTTGGATTGCCCTCAGGGTGCAGTTGGGTCTTTCTAAATCAAATTTGATGTTAGCAAAACAAAATAATGACTGACACAAGCTTAAGGAGAACAATATTTTGCTGCAAAACTTGGCTCAGGAGCAATAGGTTTCCCACTCACAGCCCTGTATTCACTCCCTGGGGTTTTACAGGGTTTTACAGCTCCTTTGCATTCAAGGCCAACAATTCACATGGCTTCTTTGGACTATGGAAAACAGGAGTCACGGAAATAGGCCAACATCAGGAAGGGTGAAACCAGCTCTAACAGATGGTTTCTGTGAAAGGGAGGCCCTGTATGCTGCTGCCAAGATTGTGTCTGATTTTAATTAAGCACATGGACTTTCTGCCCTCACACCCTAGTCACCATGTATCAACGCAAACTCATTTCTTCCCCAAACTTGCTCCCATTTCGTGATTCCAATCTCAGTGAGTAAGCTCACAGTATTCTCAGACACTCCGACCAGAATTGGAGTCCCTGGTCTCCCCTGCATTTCACCAACTCCAGGAGAGTCGAGCTCTACGTCTGGCAAAGCTGCAGCTTCTTGTAGTTCTGGCTGTCCTGGCCAGGCTCCTCACCGTCTCTCCCCTCATCAAGTCTCCCCTCATTGTCTCTCCCCTCTTTGTCTCTCTCATTGTCTCTTCCCTCATTGTCTCTCTCCTCATCGTTTCTTCCCTCACTGTCTCTCCCTCATTGTTTCTCTCCCATCATCTCTTCCCTTATGGTCTCTCCCTTCATTGTCTCCTCTCACCTTCTCTCTCCTCATCATCTCTCTCACCGTCTCTCCCCTCATTGCCTCTCTCATCATCTTTCCTCATCATCTCTCCGCATCATCTCTCCCCTCATCATTTCTTCCCTCGTCATCTCTCCCCTCATTATTTCTCTCATCGTCTCTCTCCTCATCTCTCCCCTCATTGTCTCTCCCGGATCGTCTTTCCCTAAGACTCTCTCTGTAGCTTCATTCCTCTGCCCCTAGGTTGGCCACATCTTAAGTATTTAGCAGAAACTATCACTTAGTTGAAAAACCATTCGTATTTTTTCCTCTTGTTTAAAAAAAAAAACCTAAACTCTTGATCTTGATTTTCAGTCCTTCCCTCCTTTAGCCTCATTTGGTCACTCCTCTCCCCTCTCCTTGCCTTTCTTCACACACTGATCTCATTTCCAAACTCTTGCCTGTTCCACATTTTCTTACCTCTGTGGTCTTTGCCATGCAGTTGTTCTCTTCTGAGTTGAAATTTTTTCAGGATTCCTTTCTCTACTCACTACCACCATTATTTGTGATATTCTCTTAAAATTCTTATTCTTTATTCCCCGAATGCCAAAGAATTTGAAAAGCAGAGTGAAGGGAGTAGAAAAAAGTCTGAGAAAAAAGACAGACTAAACATGTGCAGGATACAGAAGGAACAGAGAAGGTGCGCCCAAGGAGCTGATTGGAGCAGAGCTGCCGGTGGAAATCTAGTTCAGGAGGAGAGGGAGAAACTGAGAAGAAATGGTACTCAGGCGCAAAGCCAGCCCCAACTGTAGCACTGGGATTTTCGCTTAAGAACCATTGGCAGCTTTGAAGGGATTTAGGCCATAGCCTCAAAGTGGAGCTTAGAGCAAGAGCCACACTGGAGAGAGTTACTTACTGCCCTCCTGTGTGACCAGTCTCCTCACCTGTGAAATGTGTGTGGATGTGAGAACTAGTAAAAACCTGCGTGAGTTTCTTCAAGGTCGAACATTAATGTGTTATCAGCCCCATGAAGGCAATGATTAGAAACCCACTAAATCTTCACAGTTAAGAAACTGGTGCCTGCCACTTAAAGTGTTGGGGGAAATGTGCTTCTCAAGCTGGAGTGAGGGTTTTATCCTTTTCAAGAAAAGGAAAGTCCGTCCCAAGGATTAGTGAGGCAAAGAAATATTATTTAAAGGGGAAGGAACAAAAGAAATGCATTTACAGGAGAATGTGGACTTCTCCAGAGAGAGAAGAGGGAACCCTATGAAGTGAAAGAAAGGGTGACACAACCCAAAGCGGGAGACCCCAGAAACAGGATGCTTGCTGCTTGCTTTGCAAAATTTCTTTTCTAAGAGGTATTTTTTGTCCCATGGGGGCTTTTAAGTGTAGGTAAGAGTCCTTTTCCTGGGGCTTGTTAAGAGAAAAGGACTTGGGAGCTTTAATTTATTTTTTATTTTTATTAATATTTTATTATACCACCATGAGATATATAATTACAAAGATGTTCATGTTTGGGTTTCAGTTATACAGTGTTCCAGCACCCATCCCTCCACCAGTGCTCATTTCCCTCACCAATGTCCCCAATTCCCTCCCCTCCCCTAGCCTGCCTCTATGGCCAATTCTTTATCTCTGTTCTCTCTTTCCATCTCTCTCTCTCTCTCTCTCTCTCTCTCTCTCTCTCTCTTCCTTCTCTTACACATTGTGGATTGCAATACATACATTTAGAGGTTATCATGTGTATCCCTTTTGACTATATTTAATGTTCAGTTCTAGGCTGGTATTATCATTTTCGATAATTTTGACAATTATTAGAACACTGTTTCCTTCTCTGTCTTAGCTAACCTCTGACTCCCACATGTTTGTGGTAGATTCCACCTTTACAAGACCTCCTGATCCCTGTTTTGCTTGACCTTGGATATTTTTATCATTTTATATATATATACATATATATATTCATATATACATACATATATATATACATCTCACTAGACATCCCGTTGTTCATCAGTTTCCTCGAGCGGGCACCAGTAACATTTCCATTTGACTCTATCACGTGCCAGTGTAGCCCAATGGCATCTGGTTGTTTCAGGAAAATAAAGAGCCTCAAACCATTCCTTCAGGGTCTTGATGAAGAAGTCTGACCATCTTGTAGGTGGGCGGCCATGTGATCTTTTGACATCCTGTGGGATCCAGTCTGTAAAGGCTCTAGTCCAGTGGTCGTCTCAAATCGCATTACATGTCCAGCCCATCTGATTTTCGATGCCTTGGCAAGCGAGACAGCGTCCCTGACTCTGGAACAGTGATGGAGGTCGGAACTCAGTTCCTTCTCTCACTTGAGTGAGGCATGATATTCAAGCATAACTTTCGATTCCTCTCTGGGAGACCCAAATAGCATTCTCATCCTGCTTTCCCAGGGCCCAGGTCTCTGAGGCATATGTTAATGCAGGGAGAATGGTGGAGTCAAAGAGATGTGCCCGGAGCGGGGGTTCTTTGTCATATATATATATATGAATATATATATATTCATTTTTCCTTCTGGCTAATTTCACTCAACATGATCTTCTCCATGACCATCCATTTATAGACAAATTTCATAACTTCATTTTTCTCTAACAGCTGCATAGTATTCCATTGTGTAGATGTACCAAAGTTTTTTTTATACAGTCGTCAGTTCTCCGGAACTTAGTGGTCTTTTTTCAATGTGATTTTGGTGCTAAAAATTCTGCAATGTTAGGGGGCTCTCCTTGGCTCTCTACTTGGGGATCATCTGGGTAGTACCCAGAGACCATGCTGTGCCAGTATTTGAGCCTGAACCTTTTGTGTGTGCCCATTCCTTTGAACTCTCTCCAGCACCCGTTCTCCACCCCACCCCCAGCCTTATTAAAGTCTTTTGCACCAGTTGAAATTTCTCTTTTTCTGGATGGGGTGGGGGGTGGGGAGTGTGGAGTACGAGAAGGTGAACTGGAGTGTCTCCAACCTGCTTGCTTTTTGTGTCTTATCAGGTCTCAGTTCCTAGGGAATAATCTGCATAAAGAGTTCAGACTTTTGCACTCTGGGACTGGCAAAGGGGCTGGGGACACTTTCTTTTTGACCTCATATCTTGGTTTTATTACTTCCTGAAACTCATCGCCAAGGGGTGAGACTCCCCTAACTGATTTGCTTAACAAAATTAGTGAAGGGGAGGTAAATTTGCAGAAGTATTTTGAGTGTGCCACAAAGAAAAGAAATTCTGTGGTTTAGGCTGTGAAAGGCCCGAGGACCTTGCCTAGCTACATTCCAACCTTTGCAGAGACTCCCCAAAGAGAGCAGGAAGAAGCGTTAGCTGTGTGGACCTGGGCCTGAAGTCTATAACCATTTCTACAATGAATTGTTCTATCAATTTGCATTTCCTTGAACCATGAATGGTTTCTGCTTCTGAGATGGTAATCCCAAATCCAAAACAAGTATTTTCTTGTTCAACCAGAGTGCTAAGTGCCCATTAAAGACTAATGTTTGTCATTTAATGATTAATCTAAACTTTTCATCTACTGAGAACATCCTTTTCTCCCTACTTCCAGAGGAGCTGGGAAGCAGTTTATCAGAACTCCCAGTGAGTTTCTTCCTCCTGGCAGTCCTGAACTTAAACTCAGGAATACAGTTTTTTCTTTCCTCCATGCAATGGTGATATTTTAT
Source organism: Cryptotis parvus (assembly GCA_021461705.1). Taxonomy (NCBI): domain Eukaryota; kingdom Metazoa; phylum Chordata; class Mammalia; order Eulipotyphla; family Soricidae; genus Cryptotis; species Cryptotis parvus. The sequence continues at coordinate 55,689 of JAJIBD010002897.1, forward strand.
TATCACATTTTTTTTGCTGCACTTTTAAAAATCAATATGGTTTATTTAAAAAGATTATTTCTACATAAAATGGTGATTTAAAAACAGTAATTTGTATGTGGTATGAGCAGAAGGCTGTGCAATCTATCAGTGCCCTAGATCTTTTTTCCATAGACTTTCCCCACCTTCCTGTTTAAAAGAGGCAGTTTTACGTTTGCATAAACACAGACTGTTGTCTTAACAGAAAATTAGAATATAAACAGCACTGGGTATTTTGTAAATAACTTACTAATAGGTTCAAATATGTAGTTTTTAAAATGTGGAGTGAGTTTTTTAAAGAATGTAATTAATGGATAATATGGAGAAAGAATGGAGAATTTTCTGGAGGCTGTTTGTGGAAAGAGGAGAGGGCTGGAACTTCTAAGAACTTTAGAAAGGACATTTGATTGGACCTGACTGATGGATCAGGTTGGGTGGAGCAGAGAGAGAAGGATGACAGGGTTCTGAAGAGCCTGGAAAGGATTCAATACCAAGAGCAAATATCACTTCCCGTCAGGCCTTCACTAAGGAGTTGGGACTTTCTAGGGGACGATAGACAACAAGGCTTTCTTGACTTCAGCAAATCTTACTTGGGAAAGAGCAGTGGGATGATCTGGGAAATGGCCAGAAAAGACAAACAGAAGGCAATAACCGGCGAGGTTTCATGCTGGCCATGAACAGCTGCTCAAAGCAGTGAGTCCCTCTGATTTGGCCTCAGCATGACTTTATTAATAGAAAAAATGTGCTTTGAACTGAAGGTAACTTAAGTGGCAGAGCACAAATCCAGTCTGCTCAAAGCCCTGAGTTTCCCTACTGACTCCTCTTCCTTTCATGATCCAGTGCAGCCCCAAATCCTCAGGCCCCACCACTGGGTCCGAACTCTGCTGGAGGTTACCCCTATTAAAAACTAGCATTACAGGCCAGAAAGAGAGCACAAAGTTTCAGGCAGTTGCCAAATACACAGCTGCATCTGCAATCCTGTTGGAATCCTGGCACTGTACATGGTCCCTAAGCACTGCCAGGACTGATTCCTGAGCAACAAAACAGGGGCAGTCCTACTTGGTATATACCTCCTAGCCCCTACCCCTGGGAAAGACACAAAAAAGTACATAGTGTTTTAATCGAATCACTGGGCATACAAGAAAAAAAAAGAAATATTGTAATACAACAAAAACAATTGCTTTCCCATCTCTATCTCCATATTGGTTCCTGCTCCTCTATGGAACTTTTCAAACTCTCCGTGTTCACAGCTGAAATGTTCTATATCACACAAATCATACAAAGGTTTTTGAGTTCATGTTATACACATGTCTGTGAGCATATAATGTACACATACAGATCCATTTTCCTTTTATGAAATTACAAAATTTACTTTTTCATGCTTTTGCTTTTTTAGAGGGTGGGAGAAGCTTCCAAACTGTGCTCATGGGGGTCCAGGGTCATTCCCAGTGATATTCGGGCCTTGGTCTGTGGCTCAGTGATAGGGGTCCAAATATGAGGAGCTGCTTGGACCCTGCAGTGCTCATGAGGGCAGTGCTTAGGGGCACTAGGTCCTTAGCAGACAGAGGGTAGGGGCCTGTAGGGCTACACCGCGGCTGCTGGAGGGTTGGGAGTGATGACAGCCAGCGCCGCATATCCAGTTGGGCCAGGTGCCTGTGCCCTAACCCCTGTACCAACCACCAGCACCTATGCTTTGCTTTCAAAAAAAATCTGTAGATGTATTCGGCTCTGCAGAATTTTTTCTGTCAGCTCATAAATTTGCTTTATTCTTTTTGATAATTAAAACAAATATGCCTACACTTAGCTCACAAGCCCCTGTTGACGAATATTTAAGGCAAACATGGTTTAAAAGTGCCCTTGCCTCTCAATCCTGGTGCAGAATCCCAGGGTTTTGTTCTCCTCTATCCCCTTTTCCTTCAGTTTTGTGAGCGGAGTCTTTTAAAATCAGGAGAGAGCGCCCTCTAGAGGAAAATAGATTTAGTGCCTCCTCTTCCCCTTGAATTTCTGTGACTGTAATATCATGTGGATGTGGTGAATCAGATTCATATTTCTTGAGAAAGAAAATATCAACTAATATTTCTTCTAAATTTGTCAAATTCTTTGTGAAAGACCTGTGCTTATTCATCCATGCCAAGAGTGTTACAAACTCCAACATGTCCTAGTTCTTTGTGAGTCAGAATTAAACTCCGAGTAACAGATGTTTCCTCCTCCTCAGAGCTAAAACTCGCAACCAGGGCAACAAGGGTCATCAGGGCTCCTCAGGCCCTTTGCCATCATAAGTCATTTCAGTTGGCACGAGGCATAGATCTCCTGTACTACAGTCCCTGCGACACCTAGAAATTCTCTAAGCCTTGGAGGCTCCACACCTGTGCTTAGAAATGTTCCTGATATGCCTGTTTTTATTTTCTAATATTCACTTAGCATAACATCTTTTTGTTTGTTTGGAAGCCACTCCTAGCAGCATTCAGGGATTCCTTCTGACCCTGTACTTAGGGATCATTCCTGGTGGTGCTTGGGGACCAGATAGGATGCCAGGGTTAGAACCGGGTCGGGTCATCAGTGTGCAAGGCAAGTGCCTTACTCACTGCACTATCTCACGGGATATTATGCCCCAGGCCTTGCAGGCATGATATCTTTTCTTGTTTTTAATATATAAATTGTAGTCAGATTTTTTCTTCCTCTCCATCTTAGATTTCAACTGAAACCTGTAACTCAGAAGCCAAAGAGATAGAACAGGGTTTACGGGCTGGTGTGGCCAACCCTCCCCTGTACCACCTATCAGCTTAGACACTTATGGTTGTGTTCTGAAAAAGAAAATTCCAATCATAAATAATAATTTTTTTAGCAAGCATAGGTTATTATTCTACAGAGAAATAGGATTAGTAGGATAAATGTGTCTACATGTCTAATCAGGGTGCTATAGTATATATTTGTATGCATATATACATAAATTTATGTATATAGTACATATACTGTTATACGTGTGCTATATAGTACGTATACTGTTCTATTAGCCCATTTTAAGAATGGGCTGATACAGTTCCAAGATGTGTAGTCTATAAACTGGAGACCCAGCAGAGCGGATGATGATACAGTTCTAATCTGAGGGCCAGCAGGCAATGACCAGAACACTTTAGTGTTTCAGACCAAAAACTCCAGTGCATCATCTAAAATCCAATGGCAAGGGGGGAAAATGATGTCCCAGCTTAAGGGCAGTTTTGCAAGAGAAGCTTCTTTACTTAAAAGAGGGTTAGCCTTTTGTTTTGTTCAGGCCGTCTGCTGATTGGTCAGACCCACTGTTAGAGAGGACAGCTGTATTACTGTTGCTCAGTTCCATGTTAATTGTATCTGTTCACACCCATGTACCCATATAAGAATGTGTGACCAAGTATCTGGTTATTCCGAGGCCTGATTACATTTACACATAGAGTTAATTCTCCTACCTAGTACATCTCCAGTAGGTTTAGTAATGATCTCACTTAACTGCTACAAAGACCCATATAGAAAGTAGTCTTTTATTTTATCTGTTTCTGGTTTGAGGGTCACACCCCTGCAGTGCTATAGGGCTATTCCAGGCACAGTCAGTGTTCGGGGAACCATGCAGTTCCAGGGAACTAGTGTAGGTTTCCTGCAGGCAAAGCTTGTGATCCAGACCTTTGGACTGGATCTCCCCATTTTCACCTACTCAATCGATACTTATTCAGCAAATACTTGTGTATTTTAAGATAAAGAACTGAAGCTCCATGGAGTTGAGTGACAACCTAAACTAAGGTGGCTGCTAGTAAAGAAAAGGGCAGAGCTGAGGGTCTACCCTGGGTGTCAGTGACTTTGGCTGAATCCTTCCCTCTCCCCCTCTCTTTCCTTCATGTGTTGTGATGGGAATCACATGCCTGGGTGCAGTGCTTGCACAGGGAGCTGTGGTATTTTCAGGGGTTCACTGGAGGTCGCACTCTTCAGATGTGGTCTTTGTGTATATTCTGCATTGTAGCGCCCATATGGTGAGGGAGTTGGACTTTCTAGCCGTCTTCCTCACATCTTTTAGTTATGATACTCAGCAGGGCTCAACCGTTGGTGATGGGGTCACATTGCACTTGCTTGGAGACATCTGTAGTACTGGAACACTAAAAACAGCAGGTGCTACCAGGTTCCCACAGCTGCAGAGCTGCCCCAAGGCATCTGGGATCGAACTCTTGGCCTTAAGCCTCATACCATATAGACAACCCTAAGATGCTGAGCTATTCATCCCAGTCTTCAGTCAAACTCTCTTACTCTCTGTGATTGTTCCTCCCAGCTTGGTCCTGGTACCTTCCCTTTAGTGTAGGAAAGGGCTGAAGCCTTGTCTTGATCAAGGTTCAGGTGGCTCGTTTTGTCTTTTGTCTTTTCATTTTTAGGCTTGACTATAATCAGAACCCTCCATTGGTTTGCTTTTTTTTTTTTTTTTTTTTTTTTTTTTTTTGCCTTTGAGGTAACCCAAAGAACACTTAATGCTTGCTACCCTTTCTTGTACACTATGTGCTGTGTTTAGGTTATTTAGTGCTCATGTGGATCCTTTGTTCTTCCAGGGCCCCACTCTACCATGGGAGGGGACAGGGTCCCTGGGCAGCCTCAGACAGGACTGCAGGAATTCCCAAACCACCGTCCCTCAGAACAGCCTCAGCATTCTACACTGCCTGCACCATCCCTGCAGGCCAGTTCAATCCTGTCCCACTACTCCCAAAATCTGCCCATTAAACCAGTTTAAAATGTGCATGAATCAATAATTTCGCAGGTGTGCTTTGCTGATTCACCTGGGGAACAGGCCTGGACTTTCCCTCCACTGGGTTTGTGTCTCATGGCCCGACATGTTACTGCTCCTCTTCCCATTATCACTACCCCCATTGGCACTTTTTAGAAAACACTACCCAAAAGGGAACCCCTTAAACACAATTTGTTTAAAAACACACCTCGCCTTCTCTCCCTGAAGTCTTCTTTGGGCTGCTCCCCAGGCACCTCTGCCAGATGTTAGGAAGGATAAAAAGAAGAACCGACTTAGGGTTGGTCCCCTCACATGTCCAGAGAAATTGAATAGACAGGAGGAATGTCTCACCCTCGCTCACCTGACTTGAAGCCAACTCCATCTTCCAGAGTTTGGGGTGTATCCGCTTCACAGCAGATGGACTGGGCCAGCAGCCTCCATTCCAATCTGTCCTGATGAAGAAAGTCAGAGAGGCCCTCAAAGAGGCAGTGCCTGTGAGCCAGACATCAGAGATAAATCAGATGATGCCATGGGGCTGAGCACCCCTTTCTGTGTCTACTTCCTCAGATGATGTGTAGTGGCATGGGTGCAGCCCAGAGTAATATAAGACATTGGTAGGGAAATTGTGATTGGATGGTCCTTCAGTTCCAAAAGCAGATTCCACTTGGTCTGCCTGTTTGACTGGAAGGAGAAAGCCAAGATTCTGTCTGGAATTACAGCAAGTGACTCACCATGGTCTCCATTCCCAGCGGAAGTGGCTTTGGCTTGAATCATGTGTTTACAGAGAACCAGCTCATCCTCAAGGCGAAGGGAAACCACCCAGGGGATTCTCCGCTGTGCCCTTTTAGACTAAGGTGAACACACATGAGTTCCAGGGGATGGTGTATCTAGAATAGATGCCTGGCCAGACCCCTTCTTTCTTCTTGCTGGTTCACTGTCTATGGACCAGAGGACAGACTAAAGAACAGATAGGCTTGTTTCAGCCAAAGGGTATTCTATGAGATAGTACCACACAATGAAGCTACTTTCCAAAAACAAAATAAAACAAAACTTCCTATTCAAGACCAGTCTAAAATGTTTTTTACTGCTTAAACATAAAGAGGGAAATAAATTTCAGGGACTTTGAAAGCAAATCCACATCTTAGAAATAGGCAGCACACTCTAGAGACGGATAGAGGATTTGGAAGCCCCTGTGTCCTAAGTGCTAGTCCTGGTCTCCTGGGACTTTCCCCAGGCAAGTCATTCACATCACTAGAACTCTTGTTATTGGGAGACCCATGTTCTTGCATGGGCCCACCGCTAGTTTTCTGGTGGTTGCATGAAACTCCGATGATCCTCTTTTTCAATTTCTTAAAAGTGGGATAACATATTTCCCCCACCAGTCTTAGACATGTAGGTCAAACAAAAAACTTGTGTGGAAAATTCCTTGTTAACAATATTCTTCATCTATTTTTTGGTATGTGATATATTGCCCCTCGAGATGTTGCAGGTGTGGCTGTGATGCCAGGCTGCGTTGGCAGGTGGCAGACAGGAGACAGGCTTATCCATACCCAGGGCTCTGCCCCCCTGGGCCCTGGATGGTTGATGGTCTGACATAGAAAAAGACTGGGACCCCTGGGGTGAACCCCGGAGCCACGACAGAGCCCTGGCAAGCTACCCGTTGTATAGTCAATATGCCAAAAAGAGTAACAATAGTGGACCTCATTCCCAACGAATGGAGATGTTACTGGTGCCCGCTCGAGCAAATCAATGAACAACGGGAAGACAAGTGATACAAGTGATCTAGTATCTTTCCCTGGAACTGAGGTAGCAAACTGAAGGGGAGAGATGGAGAGTGGTAAAGGAGGAGGGTCCTTGGGACAGACAGAAGATCTGAGGCGAGCTGTAGTTCCAGCTGGCACTGGTCAGTACGTGCCTCTGGGTGCAGCAGACACCTAGTCCAGGTGGACGTAAGGCTGAGTGTTGGCTGGGGTGCTGGGAGGAATTAGGAATTCCTAATTAGGAGTTACCGCGAAGAAGATATCAGTTACATTGATGGGCTAGGAGAAGACAGCAGGCAAGCCTCCTGCTCGGCACACTGCAGACCCAGGTTCAGTCCTTGCCACCACATATGACCCCCAAATCCTCCCAGGAGTGGCCCCAACCAAAACAAACACTATAGTAATGCTGCTGGTGTCTTAGCTGAGCAGGCTAAGGATTGAATGAAAAGGAGCCAATTGAGGGACCTAGTGAGCTGGGAGATGTTAGCAAGAAAAAATGTCAAGTGCACAGAAGAAGGAGCTGGAGAAGTGTAGGCTGTGGCAGACAGGGATCAAAGGCTGGAATTCAGTTTACGAACTGGAGGACATATTGGTATGTCGAATGAGTCCAGAGCTCATTCTTCAGGGTGCTGGCTGGGGAGAACAACATGCGATCCAAGGGGCTCAGTGGGGATACTACAGACAGAGTGAGAGCACAGTTCCAGACTCCCCAGAGATTACAAGTGGTGAGTCCTCATGGCAAGGGACCATCCCAGCCCCATCAGGAATGACCTCAAGCACAGAGTCAAAAAAACAAAATTTATTGGCTGCCAACACACACACACACCACACACACACAGACAAAATCAATTTTTAAAAATCCTGGATAATTGTGAGGTTGCAATTTAAATCCTCCAGCTGGACCCTTGTGCAAAACTTGGGATTCAAAAGAATGTAGCAAAGGGGCGGGGCGCCTCCCCCTCTGGGCGTGCTACCCCATCATGTTTTCTGTGAGCAGTTTTCTCTAATTGTCAGACTTGCAGGTGGCTGAGAGAGGCGTCAGGGATATTGCAAACCCTGGGCGATTTGGGGTGAGGAGTATTTTGAAGTTGAAAATTATGTTTACAGTGAATTTCTTTTTGAACACCAGAGGGCGATACCATCATATAGAATAGACCGTTCCCCTCACTTTAGGACCAAAAACCCGTGAAACAATTTCTATCCTTTTTTAACGTGTGGCCTAACACTGGAGTTTGCTTTAGCCTCTAAGAAGGTTACAGAAAAGGTTTTTGAGACCACTTGATGTCTGCCCTCGGTGATGGGGGCAGGAATACCCAGCCAAGGGTAGAAGACCCAAGGGTAGAAAGCAGACTAGCAGCTTGGTAGGAGAGAAACATCTGGTACTGCTTCATGACACCATCCGCTTCTGGTGAGCTCTAGAGGGAGGTTTGGGCTGGATGGCAGGAAAGAGTCACGTTTTAGGGCAGATTGATAGCACAGCAGGTAGTGCACGGAACTTGCACATGGTGGACGGGGTTCCACCCTTGGGATCCCCAATGGTGCCCGACACCACCTGGAGTGACCCTGAACGCAAAGCCAGGAGCAATTTTTGAGAACCGTTGAGTGTGGCCCCAAAACAACAACAATAACGAAAGAAAAGAGTAGGTGCCCCCTTACATAGGGACCTAGCTTGCCGCTCTGGGAACGCTCCTTTTAGCTGTTCCCAAAGAGGCACCTCGGAACTGGAGGTGATACTTGGTACTGAGGATGGAGAGACCTGAGTGGGAGGGGATGAGAAGGGGGCCCTCCGCACTGAACAGCGGGGGTCAAGAGACTGCGAGAGGTCTCTTTGTTTTGTTTTGAGGTCAGACCTGATGGTGCTCAGGGGTTACTCTCGGCTCTGCACTTGGGAATTATCCCTGGCAGTGCTGGAGGTACCATGGGATGCCAGGGTTCGCTGCAACGGGAGGGCAAATGCCCTACCCCGCTGTTCTAAGGACCGGTTTCTAGGATTGCAAGGCCTATTGAAGTTGTTGCCTAGACAGTAGCAAGTCTCTAGTGATGGCAGCTGACCAGTCTGTGTGCCCATGGTCTCGGAGCTCTACCCACTGTTGGCCCTCTAGTGGTAAGGGCATGAGTAGAATATTCATGATTTCTGGAACAATGTGGAAAACTCTGGATGAGTGTTCAGGGAGGTTTCGGTGATCAGAAGGGCACAGGGAAGGGTACCTGTGTTAACCCTAAGGAGAGTTCGAACTGACATTTAGGGAGAGGCGAAGCTTCTGAGAACAGTCCCAGGTGACAGGACGTCCTGCTCACAGGACCCAGGCTCTTCACTCTCCACCTCATCTTGGGTGTCTGAAATCTACGGTATGTTTGTGTGTGTGTGTGTGTGTGTGGTATATGTGTGGTGATTTTTGTGGTATGTGTGTTGTGTTTAGTGGTGTGTGTATGGCATGTGTGGTAAGTGTGAGGTATGTGGTACTTATGCAGTTGTGTGGGGTGGTATAGTGTGTGGTATATGTGTGGTGTATGTGTGGTGTGTGGTATGCAGTGTGTGCATTGTGTTGTGTATGTATGTGCACATGGGTGCACTCTTAGAAGAATCTCCACTAGCATACAGATAGATCATTCAAGGTGTTCCCTTCACCCAACAAGGAGAGATTGACAGCTTTAGCCATCTAGTCTGGGCACCTCAGCAAAAGGCAAGACTGTTCTAAGTAATCAGTACTTAAGCACCACTTACTAACAGGTTGGAAGGTGGCATTGTAGAATGGTCTGAGTAAAATTCAGTGGGTCCTGGCTATTTATTTGGAAAAGAAAATCTGAAACAAATGAGGAGACTTTTTCTAGAACGGGGGTCACAAGGTCTTTGCTGTTATTCCTATAAATAGTTCAGGCTGAAGTGCCTTGGGGACAATCCTGAGTCTAGATATTGGTGCAGGCTCATGAACTTTCTGTCCTGGTACAACCCAGAAAGCAGATAGAAAAGATTTTTTTTCAAAAGTGTGTGCGTGATCCCTGCGTCTCCGTGGACCCAAACTGCCCCAGGGAAGAGCGGAAACTCCATCAAAGGGAACCAAGGCTAACTGCCTTGATTTCACTCTTGCGGAACCTTGGGCTGCGCTCCTGGGACCGGCTGAAAATCTCCCGCCAGGTGTGCGTGATCCCTGCGTCCTCCGCGGACCCAAACTGCCCCAGGGAAGAGCGGAAACTCCATCAACGGGAACCAAGGCTAACTGCCTTGATTTCACTTGGGAACCTTGGGCGCTGCGCTCCTGGGACCGGCTGAAAATCTCCCCCCAGGTGTGTGCGTGATCCCCTGCGTCTCCGCGGACCCAAACTGCCCCAGGGAAGGCGGAAACTCCATCAACGGGAACCAAGGCTAACTGCCTTGGTTTCACTCACGGAACCCGGGCCCTGCGCTTCTGTAATCATCCCAAAACTCAAAACACGCCTGAGCGTTGTCCATAACCTTCTGCACTACCTATCTTGCATGAGGTACCACTGAACCTTGGTTCCTACATCCTTGCTACCCACCCAAACTCCCGCAAACAGACCCAGACACCTACTAACTGTACTATCCTGTCATCCAAGACCCCACATTTGCAACCTACAATAGTCAAAATGGTAAGGCAACACAAAGTTCCATCCAGCTCTGTGAGTGAAGTCACTAGTCCAGATGAGCCAAGCAATACCAATGAGTTATATAACCTCTCTGATAAGGAATTTCGGAAAGAAATGTTAAGGAGTCATAAGGAATTCAAAGAAGCAATGGAATGCAAACTCAATAAAATACAAGAGGACATGATAGAAGAAGTGAGGAAAATGCAAATGGAAATGACATATATTAAAAATGAGGTAAATGAAATGAAAAACACAGTGGAAAGCCAGCATAGCAGAATAATAGCTACTGAAGAAAGAATTAGTGATCTCGAAGACGCGTTCCAAAGATTCTCTACACAACACCAGAAGATAGAAAAAAAGACTCACAATTACCAGACAGACAACAAGAGATAATCGGGATGAAGCCAGAAGAAACAACATACGGATCATTGGGGTCCCAGAAGGGCAAGAAGAAAACCCTGATGAAGAAGAAACTGTCAAAGCCATCATTGCTGAGAAGTTCCCCGGAACTAAAAAACACTTGCCTCAAGATCCAGGAGGCCCGTAGGGATACCAGCTAAAAGAACCCCAACAAGAATACTCCAAGACACATCTTAATTAAAATGACAAAAACTATAGATAGAGATAGAATACTGAAAGCAGCAAGATCAAAGAAGGAAATCACATACAAAGGAACATCTCTAAGATTTACAGCAGACTTCTCTGATGAAACACTCCGAGCAAGAAAACAATGGTGGGATATTGTGAAAAGGCTGAATGAACTGCAGGCCTCACCAAGAATTCTTTACCCAGCCAGACTCACATTCAGATATGAAGGAAAGATACACAACTTCATGGATAAGCAACAACTCAGGAACTTCATGGACTCAAAACCAACCTTAAAAGAAGGACTGAAGGGTCTACTGTAATACTGACCAAACCCATAAGCACAACAAGCTCAAACAGAAAGATGGCAACAAAATCCGATGACAATAATCTCTCTCAATGTCAATGGTCTAAATGCACCAATTAAGAGACACAGAGTAACAAAATGGATTAAAAAATTGAACCCAACATTCTGCTGTCTACAAGAAACACATCTGAATAATCAGAACAAACACAGACTCAAAGTCAAAGGTTGGAAGACCATTCTCCATGCAAACAACTCCTCCAAAAAGGCTGGTGTGGCCATATTAGTATCAGATAATATAGACTTCAGGCTGAAAAAGGTTAGAAGGGACAACGAAGGCCATTTCTTATTACTTAAGGGGTATGTACACCAGGAAGAAATTACACTACTAAACATATATGCACCCAACGAGGGGCCAGCAAAATACATAAAACAACTGCTAAGAGACCTCAAAGAAGACATTAACAGTAGCACAATAATAGTTGGAGACTTCAACACTGCTCTATCAACGATGGATAGATCAACAAGACTGAAACTCACCAAGGAAATATTGGCCCTGAAGGAAGAAATGGAAGAAAGAGAGCTAGTAGATATATACAGGGCTTTTCATGCCAAAAAAAGCTGAATACACATTTTTCTCTAGTGCACATGGAACATTCTCCAAGATAGACCACATGCTGAGCCACAAAGCATACCTCAATAAAATTAAAAAAGATAGAAATTGTGTCAGCTATCTTTTCAGACCATGATGCACTGAAAATGGAAGTTAACCGTACACAGAAACAGGGAGTCAAACCAAACACCTGGAAACTGAACAGCTCACTCCTGAACAACAAATGGGTCATAGAAGAAATCAAACAGGAAATCAAAGATTTCTGGAAACAAATGAAAATGAAGACACCAACTATAAGAACTTGTGGGGACACGGCAAAAGCCGTGTTAAGAGGGAAATTCTATAGCTCTGCAAGCATTCATCAGGAAACAAGAAAGGGCCCACATAAATAACCTGACTACACAGCTGAAGACATTAGAGAAAGACCAACAAAAGGAGCCCAACCCAGGCAGAAAAAAAGGAAATAATAAAACTTAGAGAGGAAATCAATGAGTTGGAAACCAAAAAAAACAATCCAAAAGATTAATGAAACCAAGAGCTGGTTTTTTGAAAAAAATAAACAAGATTGACAAACCATTGGCAAGACTTGTAAGGACAGGGAAAGAGAGAACCCAAATAAACAGAATCAGAAATAAAAAGGGTGACATCACAACAGAAACCACAGAAATCAAAAGATCATCAGAGATTACTTTGAGAGCCTGTATGCCGTGAAACATGAGAATCTAGAAGAAATGGATCAATTCCTGAAGTCCTATAACCTCCCACGGCTGAAACAAGAAGACCTCCAATACCTGAATAAGCCTATCACCATTGAGGAAATAGAAACAGTAATTAAAAGACTTCCCAAACACAAAAGCCCAGGTCCAGACGGATTCCCTAGTGAACTCTACCAAACCTTTAAGGAGGACCTACTGCCAGTCCTGTTCAAGCTCTTCCAGGAAATAGAAGAAACAGAAACACTCCCAAACAGCTTCTATGAGGCACATATCACCCTGATACCCAAAGCAGGGAGAGACAACACAAAGAAAGAAAACTGCAGACCAATATCCCTGATGAACACGGATGCTAAGATCTTCAACAAAATACTAGCAAACAGAATCCAAAGACTCATCAAGAAGATTATACATCATGACCAAGTAGGATTCATCCCGGAATGCAAGGATGGTTCAACATTCGTAAGTCAATCAACATAATACATCATATCAATAAGAGAAAAATAAAAACCATATGATCCTATCAATAGACGCCAGAAAGCATTTGACAAGATCCAGCACCCGTTCATGATTAAAACCCTCCAGAAAATGGGAATTGAAGGGACTTTTCTCAAGATAGTTAGAGCCATCTACCAAAAAGCCCACAGCGAGCATCATTCTCAATGGGGGAAAGTTGAAAGCCTTCCCCCTGAGATCAGGGACAAGACAAGGTTGCCCACCTCTCACCTCTTTTATTCAATATAGTACTGGAAGTACTTGCCATAGCAATCAGAGAAGAAAAAGGACATCAAGGGCATCCAGATAGGCAAGGAAGAAGTCAAGCTATCATTATTTGCAGATGACATGATATTATACCTAGAGAACCCTAAATCTCTACCAAAAAACTCCTAGAAACAATAGACATATAGTAGAGTGGCAGGATACAAAATCAACACGCAAAAGTCGGTGGCTTTCCTATATACAAATAACGAAGAGAAGAAAGGGATAGTTAAGGAAACAATTCCATTCACAATTGTGCCACAGAAAATCAAATACCTAGGAATCAACTTACCCAAGTGTGTAAAGGACCTGTACAAAGAAAACTACAAGACACTGCTCCAAGAGATAAAAGAGGACACAAGGAAATGGAAACACATTCCCTGCTCATGGATGGGGAGAATCAACATTGTCAAAATGGTAATACCCCCCTAGAGCTCTATACAGATTCAATGCAGTCCCTATGAGGATACCCATGACATTCTTCAAAGAAATTGACCAAACAATCCTGAAATTTGTATGGAACGATAAACCCCCAAGGATAGCTAAAGCAATCCTCGGGAAAAAGAAGATGGGAGGCATCACCTTACCCAACTTCAAACTGTACTACAAGGCAGTAGTAATTAAAACAGCATGGTATTGGAATAAAAACAGACCCGTGGACCTATGGAATAGAATTGAGTATCCTGACACCCAACCTCAAACACATGATCATTTAATCTTTGATAAAGGTGCAACGAGTCTAAAAATGGAGTAAGGAAAGCCTCTTCAATAAGTGGTGTTGGGAAAACTGGGCAGCTGACATGTAAAAAATGAATTTGGACCTGTGTCTAACACCATGCACAAAAATCAGATCAAAGTGGATTAAAGATCTCAATATCAGACTTGAATCCATAAAGTACATTGAAGAAAATATAGGAAAAACCCTCCCATGACATTGAAGCTAAAGGCATCTTCAAAGGTGAAACATCACTAACAAAGCAACTAGAAGAAAAAAGATAAATATATGGGACTACATGAAACTAAAAAGCTTCTGCACCTCAAAAGAAACAGTGACTAAGATACAAAAGCAGTCCACAGAATGGGAAAAGAATATTCACCCAATACCCATCTGATAAGGGGTTAATATCCAGGATATATCAGGCACTGGTAGAACTTTACAAGAAGAAAACAAACAACCCCATCAAAAAATGGGGAGAAGAAATGAACAGAAACTTCAGCAAGGAAGAAATTCGAATGGCCAAAAAACATATGAAAAAATGCTCATCATCACTAATCATCAGAGAGATGCAAATCAAAACAACAATGAGATACCACTTTACACCACAGAGACTGGCACATATTCAAAAGCAAGAACAACAAGTGCTGGCGCGTGGTGTGGGGAAAAAGGGGACACTCATCCATTGTTGGTGGGAATGCCGGCTGGTACAGCCTTTCTGGGAAAACAATATGGACATTCCTCCAAAGACTAGAAATTGAACTCCCATTTGACCCAGCCATACCACTCCTGGGAATCTACTCTGGGAAACCAAAAATACGCAGCGGAAACACCATCCCTACTTTTATGTTCATAGCAGCATTATTCACAATAGCCAGAATCTGGAAGCAACCAGAGTGCCCAAAAATAGATGACTGGATAAAAAGCTTTGGTACATCTACACAATGGAATACTATGCAGCTGTTAGGAAAAATGAAGTTATAAAATTTGCCTACAAATGGATGGACATGGAGAAGATTATGTTGAGCGAAATTAGCCAGAAGGAGAGAGACAGTTACAGAATGACTGCATTTATCTGCATAACATAAATATATAGGTACATATTATGATACCAATATCCAAGGTCAAGTGAAACATACATCAGGAGGTCCTGTCAAAGGTGGGAAATTATCACAAACGTGTGGGAGTCAGAGGCTAGGTAAGACAGAAAATGGAACAGTGTGCTAACAATTGTGAGGGTACTAATGCCAACCTAGAACTGAGCATTAAATAGAGGCAAAAAGATACACATGACAACCCTTTAATGTATGTTCTGTAATCCATAGTCTGAAAGGGAAGGAAAAGAGAAAGAGAGAGAAATGGAAAGAAATAAAGAACCTGCCATGGAGGAGGGCTGGGGGAGGGGGAGGGAACCGGGACGTTGGTGGTGGGAGATGGGCACTGGTGGGGGGGTGGGTGCTGCAACACTGTATGACCAAAACCCAAATATGAACTTTTTAATTGTATATCTTTGTAATTGTAAAAATAAAAAAAATTAAAAAAA